>RCUC01000712.1:0-67843 GCA_003697995.1 Taxidea taxus jeffersonii
ATATATATATACAATGGAATACTATGCAGCCATCAAAAGAAATGAAATCTTACTATTTGCGACGACATGGATGGAACTAGAGTGTATTATGCTTAGCAAAATAAGTCAATTGGAGAAAGACAACCATCATATGATCTCCCTGATATGAGGAAGTGGAGATGCAATGGGGATGGGGGTTAAGGGGGTAGGAAAAGAAAAATTGAAACAAGATGGGATCTGGAGGGAGACAAACCAAAAGAGACTCTAATGTCATAAAACAAACTGAGGGGGTGGAGGGGTTGGGAGAGGGTGGAGGGGTTACATTATATGTTTAAATAAAAATAAAATTTAAAAAAAAAAGGAACACAGAGATTTTTAACTTCCCAGGGGCCAGTTTCCTTATCCAAAAAATGAAGAGAATAGACCACATAGTTTTTATAGAATGAATGTATAAAGAATATTTCTAAGAGGACTTTGTACCTTCATTGAGATAATTTTAGGGTCCAGAATACAAGAAGCAGTAGTAATACCTCTAAGTAGCAAGGAGAATTTTCTTATGAATATTGAAGCAGTTTTTGGAAGAAGTCAGATAACTGCAATATACAGAATATAAATATTTTATTGAGGCCTGTTTCATTAAAATATCAGTTAAATATGTGAGAGACTTGAGAATTAGAAAGGCTCTGGCTCTTGCTTAGAGCACACTTTTGAGATTTCAACATAAAATTCCCAAATATGTGAGTTTTTATGAGTACACAGATGAAAAAATAAATAAATAAATCACCAGGATTATGCAAGTGATAGAGCCTTATTTGTGTAAGCATTTTGAAGGGCTGTTTTTACCTATAAGCCTAGATTCTTTCAAAAAACAACAAAAAGACAGATGGAATAAGGTCTGGAAAAACAAAAATATGTTTTCACCTTGCAACCTATTACATCAGCTAGCATTTCCCTGTAGTTGTGATTATTACATTATGACTTGATTACTATTACCGCCACAGTTGGAAAAGTAAAAGCCCAGCATGGGGCCATCTCCATTAAAAGAGTATGAAATTCCCTAGCAAGCTCTGAGGCTACATGGCTGCTGTGGGGTCGAACTCAGAAGTACATAAGTATCTACTTAAGATGCTGTTTGAAGGAGCACCCTAAGTTACATCATTATTTCATTTAGTTTGAACCGTACCATGGATTTTTCCATTAAGCAACATTAGACACTTAAACACTATTCTGAGGTTATTCGTGCTCTAAAAAAAAGGCAGTGCAATTTTTTTTCTGCTCCCTTGCCAGAGGATGAGAATTTTCTATCATATGTATATGCAATCCTGATTTTGCCTAATAGAATAGACTAAGTGGTTACATAAACCAGGGAACACCAGTCATGTTAAAGAGACATAACTGAGCAGAGAAGCATTAATATTCATGTTGATAATATGGGCATACACCATTTAGGAAACCAGAAAGAAAAGAGCTTTAGTTGCTATAATTTAACAAGCCCAGGAAGTAAAAAAAAAAAAAAAAAAACCCAAAAAACAAAGAAGTCAAATATATTCAAAGCATATAGATTAATGTTAATGGGGAGAGGGAATTATGATACTATTTTATATCTCTTCTTTTATGTGTCACTCAAATGACAAGATGGGCCAGGATGAGAAGTGAGATCTGATAAAGTTTTTTAACAGAGTTTTTAGGACAAAATCTAGTGATGGAAAAACACCAAACTACTTAGATATTTTACAGGAGGGATGACCATCACGGCAAGAAAACTACAAATTATATACATATTTAAAACTAAAAATTAGTAAATTAGCATATATCTAAATATCTGTGGGACAGATTGCATATACGTGGGTATGTGAGTAGTGTGTGTGCAAATGTACACTCAATAAGAGATATCTAGGGAAGATATGCTACTTGATTTGATTTTCAAAACTACCGAGGTTTGTTTACTCAAGTAACTTCTGCTACCATAATTGTGTGGAGAAAATCTATACTTAGGAGGATTAAAGCTTTTCTGAGATAAAGAGGAGGTGATTCCTCCTCTTCTGTCATACTTGGCCATTTTCTTTCCTGTGTGCGATTCCTCACTTTAGAAGTTAAGTGAAGGCATATCTCTGACAGGAGCCAGTCCAAGTTTGGCTATCCTCACTATCTGAGAGAGGAACTTAAAATGGTTCCAAATCTCAATATGGACAGGGCTAACCTCTCTCCCCCCAAAGGTTTGGCTCCGCCCCTTCAATCCTCAGTCCACCAACAGCAGCAAAGACATCACCTCTGGATTCCTTCCTTCCTTTTATTTTTAATCTTTTAAATGAACTTAGAAATAAACAGTGTAATTCTGTCCTCCCCTGCCTCCTCCCCACCAATTTCTAAAAGAAAATACCTACAAAAGCACAGAAAATTGTGTGAGCAAGTCTGTGAGCTCACTATCAAAAAACTTGTGTCATTATAAAAGAAAATAATGGATGAAATTTAGAAGTCTAAAATGTGGTTCTAGGTATTTTGGGAAAGAGTTCATCTAAAGAAAAGGATGAGAAATGAGTACCCAGAGAACCTGGAAAAATACAGAGCCTGCGATTTGAAAAGACCCTGGGAGCACTGCCCTGTAAAGAGGCACCAGGTAGCAGCAGGAATGATAAAGTCAGAATTCCCATCCCAGCTCCATGACTGGCTCCACAACCTCCTGATTCTGGATAAATCACAGAGGCTATAGATACCATTACTGTCCCCTCTAGAAGGAGCAACACCACTAATGTTAGAAGATAATTCTTTACAACTTACTAAAATTGCTCTTCCCTTTTGCCACCATCGCTAAAGTGTGAGCAGCCAAACTGAAGCTCAGTCCCTTTGGGACTTCTGATGGAAACCAGAACTATAAAAGGCATTTCAATGCACCTTCCCACATTTGCAGTAAGATTATGTCTTCCCCTCTTTACAAACAGTGGAGAGAGAGGAAACATCTGACTCACGCTCATCCAAAAGGAGGATGAAATACAGGTTATGTGAGGACACTGCAAACATCAGCAAATCGGCAAGGTCATCCAGGTTCATAGGAAGAAATTGTCCTCTACATGGAACAAAGAGAGTGAGAACAGAATAATGGCACCACTTACTATATGGGCATTCACCCTAGCAAGGGAGGGGGGGCAGTATCCCTAGACTTAAACTAGACAAAGACCACAAAAAGATCCTTGAACTGTAAAACCCAAATCTCCTCACGAAGGAAAGGGAAAGGACAAAATAAGGAAGAAACAATTGAGGAGATGCAGGAATAAAATAAAATAAAAGCTGTTAAAATGAAAAAAAAATTGAAATTATAAATAACATAACTATTAGTAAAATTTTGCTTATAAATAATTCCCCCAAGCAAGTATTTATTCCTTATTTTCCTTTGGATTTCTGAAATAATTTTCTTTCCCCACTAAGAGTGACAGACTCCTACAAATGCTGTTTAATCTAGGACCTCACACTTAGTGAGAGTCACTGTATACTGAAAATCACTGTTTGTTAATTTGTGTTGATAATTTGCTATTTTGTGCTCTCCCAGTTTTTATGATCTAGACATTCATGAGTAACGATGCTTTGTTCTTCTCTTATAAATTATGCACACAATTGTTTTTCTCTCTATAAATTAAAACCCACCCAAACCAAAACATGAAAAAGTCAAACAAAAATGCCTGACATTTTTTTCTTCAGTAAGTATAAAGTATATAAGACATATAAGAAATGTTAAAGTGAAATTTAAGGAAGTAAGGGAGGAAAAAAAGAAAGGAAATGGCTAAGTAGAAGATGAATCATTACTAGTCAATGAACCCTAACTACAAGCCATACACTGTGCTAGGTGCTTTCCATGGACTGTATGATATAGCTGTCACACAGCCCCAGGAGTAAGGTGACATGATTATAAATTGCTTAGACAAGAAAACTACAGTGAAGGCTAAAAGTCTTGTTGAAGATTCCATTGTGGGTGAATGGCAGACCTATACAGATAACTAAATATGTGATCCAGAAGAGAAAGGAGAGAGAGAGAAAGAGAGAGAGAGAGAGATTGGGGTGGAGATGAAGATAAGAAGTGGATGGACACTGTTCACTCCCTTCCCTCACTGCCAAAGTCATATTTGGCTTATAAGCAATTCCCATGCCAGCTGTTACTCTGCTTCTTTCTCTGTCCTCCAATTAGGGCTTTCAGTGAAGGAAAGCAAAAGAAATAAAAATAATTTTAATAGAAATAACCTTGAATTTTTTTTCAAGTGAGCCATTTGCAAAAGTTGGCACTTAAAATATTGCCAGTAACAAACTGCATGCAACCCATTTCACAGCTGTTTCTATCACCCCAGTGTGTTTTCATAGAGTTACCTATTAACATCTTTCTATTAAAAATCTATATAAAACAATAAGCATATGATGTAGGTTCCAGTGTTTGCTAATCAGTTAGCAAAATGCCATTAACTTAGCTTAGTTCAAGGTAATTGGTTACTATAAAAATATATAATTCCCCAGGTGCAGGGAGATGCCTAGACCTACTTTCCATCTAACTAAGGCAGTGGTTTTTACTCTAAGGAGCCGTAAGCAATCTTTGGAGATGCCCTAGGGGACAACTGTGGCTAGAGGTTGGGTCTCTTAAACCTCTTTTTCAAGCTCTAATTAGCAGAGCATCTCTGTTCTTACATGATTTATATGCTGGTTTTTGAAAAGATTTTGGTTAAGAAATAATTCAGTTCAAAAAATCATGAAAATCATTGAGGTAAAGGACTTTTGTTTTTTCCAAACAGAATTTTGAATATAAAACCAATTAATAATTGTTACTTAAAGCTGTCTTCAACTCTCCCATCAAATAACATTCTGGTATTATTAACGAAACTAGGATGACAATGAAGTCTTTAGTAAAATCATATAATAATATTAGAGTAGCAGAGTTTTAGTGGCTCAACCCGCTTCTTTCATTGAAGTACAGCGAGACAAGGAAAAGTCAGAGCAAATTAACAGTGTTTGAAAAGCTTAATGGTTCTTTAACAAAAGATAAAATAATCATAAGGTTTTTTAAATTTATAAGGTGTGTATTATGAGAAGAAAGTAAAAATGAGTCTGATCTGATTTGTCCTTCATAAAGTTATTTTAATGGCCCAGTACATGCTGTGCTTTTATATGCAAATATTGATTATATGCTCTTATGATTTGTCTTCATCATCCACAATTTCAAGGCAAAACATTTCCCCATTAATAAAAAAAAAAGAAAAAGGAAGAAAGAAAAAAGAGTATTGCAGATAGCATTTTCTAACATTTAGGAAGAGATTCTTCCTATCTACAAGCATTTTAAATTTGGTGTTAACATTATGAAATAGCCTCAAAAGACTGTATGAATGTGAGAAATAATACATTTAAGCTCAGTTGTTGCTTCCTATACATGAAAAACTATGCTAGACATTGACAACATAATAACAATAGAAGGAAGAGAAGGAGGAGGAAAAGGAAGAAGAGAATTCATTTCTAAGGAATTTAGTTTAGTGATATAGCCAGCCATATGAGGAATTTTAATGCAATATGACTATTAACATAAATACATGTTCCAGCAACCCAAAAAAAGGGTAATGAGCTCAAATGAGGTTTCAGGAAATCTTTCTCTTTTCTTAAAGATTTTAAGTAATTATATTATATATTAATTTATATATTTATTTTTATGATATTTATTTTAATTATATTTGACTTATTTTATTTTATTATTATATACTTATATATTATAATTATATTTTAAGTAATCTCTACACCCAACGTGGGCCTCGAACCTACAACCCTGAGATCAAGAGTCCCATGCTCCACTGACCAAGCTAGCCAGGCGCCCTTGAGGAAATCTTTTTTCTAGAGGATACCTTTAATTCAGGGGTTTTTGTTTGTTCATTTGTTTTGTTTAGAGCTGTATTAAGTATTATTGAGGTATAATTCACATACCATACCATCCATTCATTTAAAAGTTACAATTCAATGTTAATATATTCACTTGGCTGTGTAACCATCACCAAAATCAAATTTTAGAATGTTTTTGTCCCTCTAAAAGAAACCCAATAGCCACTGGCTAACACTCGTCTTCTTCCCCAGTGCCACTGCCTTCCACTCCCATCCCACCATCTCTGAGCACCCCACTAATTTACCTTCAGTCTCTATGGATTTGCTTTGCCTATAAATGGAAGAAGTATACACTATGTGATCTTTTGTGACCGAATTCTCTACTTCCCGTAGTATTTTTATGGTTCATCCTGTTGTAGCATGGAGTATTTTATTCCTCTTTTATTGCTAAATAACCTTCCATTGTACAGATATACTGTATTTTATTTAAACATTCATCTGTTAAGGAAATTTGGGATGTTTCCATTTTGGGGATGTTATAAGTAATACTTTAAGAACATCTGTGTCAGCGTGCCTAGGTGGCACAGTCAGCTTAGTGGTGTACTCTTGATCTCAGGGTCCTGGGATGGAGCCCTGCATGGGATCATGACCTGAGCCCAAACCAAGAGTCAGACGCTTAACTGGCTGGGCCCCCAGGTGCCTCTAGCAGAGTTATTTATATACTAAGTATACAAGTTCCTTATCAGGCATGTGATTTGTAAAAATTTTCTCCCACTCTGTGGGTGATTATTTCACTTTCTTGATCTTATTTGCAACACAGATGTTTCTAATTTTGATGTTGTCCCATTTATCTGTTTTGTTGTTGTTGTTCTTGCCTGTGCTTTTGGTGTCATAGCTAAGAAGACATCTGAGATTAGGCCTTGCATGATGAGTAAGAAAGAACCAAATTAAGAACAGTAGAAGCTCACTCCAGGCGGAGGTAACAGGACAAGCATTGGCAGGGAAGCAGGATACATTGTGAAATCCTCTTCCACGTGTGTAGAGCAGGGGAGACGCCCGAAGAGCTGTACCTAGCAACTTGGCCACAGAATCTTAGCAATTTTAGGATGGACAGTGTAGTTCCCAGAAAGGTATTATTGACATTACCCTATTGCTAGTGGCAGGTTAAGCTCAATTAAAGGAGTACATGTGCTGAAAGGAGGTCCACATAATGTAAACATTTGAAAAATATCTCTCTTCCTTCAAATAATTAAAAGATTTGTGTCCTCTAATTTGGAGGCCCTGAGGCAAAGTCCAGTTTACATATCCTAGTTTTCATTCTGGATTCTACACTGTATCTGAGAGACCAATAAATATACCTTAAGAGCTTTTTAAAAATATTATCATTATATTAAAAAAAGATAGGTAAGACACCTGTTCTTCCTGGGAACCCAGTATTTATTTGTACTCCTCTTACAGCTTTGATCATACTCCTCCTTATCTTAACCTCTGTTTAGAGTCTAAGCTCCTTGATATTCCCTAGCAGGTCTATTTTCCATTCATGTATCTAGCAAATATTTACCAGGTTTAGATCACTGTGTGCAGGGTACACAGTCAGACGGGAAGCCACAAGGGCCAGGAAAATGGAGTTAAAACTTACATGCAGAGCTCCTCTTCAGGGTTAGGGTGAAGAAACCCACTAAACCGCCTTTGCCTAACATCATGGCTGGCGTTGCTTCCTTCTCTTCCCCACCTTTGTTTACCCTTCTCTCCTATCACCACTTTCTTAACAAATCACTTACACACCAAGCCACACCTCAGGAATTCCTTTTAGGGAACCTGAACTAAGACCCTCTGATAGAAGAAAAACAGTGAAAATGATATGCAATGAGGACACACAATGAACAAGATGGATTTATATTTTTCAAGGAAGCTAGACATAGATAACTATTTGCACAGTGAGACCATCTTCATCACCTTGCTTTGACTAGCTAGTAGATGCTCCATAAATACATGTGGGGTGAACAATTATAAAACACATTATACTCAACAACTAATTCCTGTGCATTTGATTGGGCAATACTGATCAGAGAGGGATTCCAGAGAAGAAATCTATTTAACTTCAGAAAGCAGGATTAATATTAATTCGTGGAAATTAAGTGTTGTCAATTATGGCAAAGTATATAGATTACTTGGACCTAATCTTCCAGAACTATGACATGTTTCTTCAACGTGAATGAGAAGAGCAAGAAACACAGTGGGAGCCGGACGAAGAAGAATTCAAAGCCCAAGAAGGCTGAACTGCTCGTGCACCATTCTTGAATGTTTTGGCACCAAGAATTAGATAGCCCAGAGCATGCTGACAATCTTATCACCCCAGTTTTCTTGGAAACACTGGTAACTGTGATCCTCAACCTAAGTAATTTCTCTGTATTTGTTCTGCTGCCATGTGAAAAAGTGAGAAGTTGCCCAGGACTGGCCCAGAGATGAAGTGAAGAGGACGAAAAAGAAGCAGGAAAATTGGGGTCAGCAGCTAGCAAAGGAGGACAGCAGAGATGGAGAAGGAACACCCAAAGCTACAGAAGGCAGTGAAGGATAGAAAAGGGAAAGAAAACCAGCTCAGATTTAAAATCTACATAGCTAGAAGAATGAACATGGAAAACCAGGGAAGTAGCTAACAGGGAGTGAATTTAATATGCAAAATAATAGTAGTAATAATGAAAATATGACTCTTGGAGGATATTTTGTTTCATCAGGCCAGGACGGATACTGTAAGCCTGGCAGTCGTGTTAGGAAACACTGCCCCCTAGAGGTCCTCTGTGTACTCACCAGAGACCACTTTCCCTCACAAATTGACATGAGCCTAGTGACAGACTCACTTGCCAAGCATCCTGAATCCCCAGTGAAATCTCAAACTGGGCCCCAAATTTTGGTCCAATCATCTAAATACCTGTACTCGGTAGTGAGATTACTGAATGAGGCCATATTAGAATAATACTTTTTTTTTCTTTTTCTAATCCCCAGCAACCCCCTTAGGGATACTACCTGTTTTTAAGTTACAATATAGTCAATATATGCATATGACACAATTCAAAAGAAACAAGAAACAGATACAGTTAAAAATAAATACTCTTTCCTGCATCCTGCACCTCTCAGATCTCCTGCTTAAGATACAGTACATATTGTTTTAGTTTTTGTCTTTCAGGGCTATTTCATGAATTTTTCAAACAAATGCTAGCACTGTTTTTCCACTTGTCTGACCATCCTCTTCCCCACAACCCATTTAACAATGTATTTTGGTACAGTTTGAAATCAAAACATATAGGATGATCTAATTCTTTTTAATAACTGCATAGTATTCCATTGTATACTTGTTTCGTGTTGTGGATTTATTTATCTAGTTCTCTACTATTGCACACTCAAATTGTTTCCATGTTTTTACTACTACAAAATGTGGCAGTGTAAATTCTTGATAGACATACATATGTAATATGTAACATCAGAAACACATGTGCTTTTCTGTAGACGAATACACTGAAATGAGGTAACTGTCAAAATCTAGGTGTATTATTTTTAGTTATACTTCCAAATCGGCCACAAATTTAATAATTTATGCTCTTACCAGCAATATAGGAGACTGTTCACTCCCTTACATAGTGCAGATACTGCATTATCAACTGCATTTTATCTTTGTCAACAGATTCGAGTCTCTCTTTTCAATTTTCATCAACCTTTTTATATAAATGTCAGAGTAAGCTGATTTTGGTCTGTTTAAGGAACATTTGTCTTTCTTTTCCTTTTTTTTTTTTTTTTTGCATATTCACATTCTTTGACCATGCTTGTCTTCAATTGTAGTACTTTTCCTTATATATGTTGTGCTTTCTTTTGTTGAAATATTACTTTGTTTTGGATATAAATTGACATTTGCCTTTAATTTAATTTAGGATTTTCCCCCAAACTTACTTTGCTTATTATTACCATAATCATCTTCATTATTTAGTATACTCAAACATAATAGTCTTTTATTTATAGCTTCAGGCGTTAATGTTATCAATGTTTAATCTACATGAGATTTAGGAAAAAATCTGTTTCCCTCTAGTATTTTTGTTGCATTTTCTAAGTTTAACTTTTAGATACCTCCAGAATACACAAAGAGATAGACAGTCACACACACACACACACACACACACACTCTCTCTCTCTCTCTCTCTCTCTCTACTTTTAAGTTCAGATGAAATAGTTTATCTTGACCCTAGATATGCTTTACCAGAAAGCTCTCCCTGCTATTTAAAAAGGACTAGGGAATAACTATTTCTAAGTCCAAAGTCCTAATTCCTTTTCATTTTATTTTTTTAAAGATTCTTTTTGTCAGAGAGTGAGAGAGAGAGAGTACAAACAGGGGAGTGGCAGGCAGAGGGAGAAGCAGGCTCCCCACTTAGCAAGGAGCCCCATGTGGGACTTGATCCCAGGACCCTGGGATCATGACCTGAGCCGAAGGCAGATGCTTAATCAACTGAGCCACCTAGGCATCCCTTTATTTTTTATTTATTTATTTTTATAAAACATTTAGTTTAATGAATTCATATAAGATAGGCAAAAAATAACCTTTGTCAGGCACTCTAGAAAGCTCTGCCCCTTCCTAATCCCAATCTCCTTCTCCCTAAAAGTAACTACCAACCTTTATGACAATGAATCACAAACTTATATCCCTGAAACAATACATTATATGTTAATTTTAAAATAATAAATAAATAAAGCAAGGTCCTAGTTTCTTTTTAAAAGATATTTTCAGGGGTGCCTGGGTGGCTCAGTTGGTTGGGCGACTGCCTCCGGCTCAGGTCATGATCCTTGAGTCCCAGGATCGAGTCCCGCATCAGGCTCCCTGCTTGGCAGGGAATCTGCATCTCCCTCTGACCCTCCCCCTTCTCATGCTCTCTCTCTCTCTCATTCTCTCTCTCTCAAATAAATAAATAAAATCTTTAAAAAAATAAAAGATATTTTCAGACATTCACCTATCTAGCTACCAAAAAAAAAAAAAAAGAAACCAAGTCAATTCTTGTGTATGACTTATTAAATATTGTATAATTCATTTTATGATAAATGTGACAGGAAGTTATGTTTAAGGTTATCATTTTTACTGAGATTAAAAAAAAACATTTTCTAAACAGGATATCAAAAAATATTTCTGCACTCCCATGTTTATTGCAACATTACTCACCAAAGCCAAGATAGGGAAACCCAAGTGTTTATCAACAGAAGAGCACATGTGTGTGTGTGTATGTGTGTTATTCAACCATGAGAAAGAAGGAAATCCTGCCATTTGGGACATTATAGATGAACCTTGAGGGCATTAAGCTAAGTGAGATAGACTAGACAAGGAAAGAAAGACAAAAAACTTATGGTATCACTAATAAGAGGAATTTAAAAAACAAACACATGGAAACAGATAGTGGTTACCAGAGATTGCAGGCAAAGGAACTGGGAAGATATTAGTAAAGGGTACAAACTTGCAACTAGACGATAAGTTCTGCAGATCTAATACACAGCATAGTGATTGTAGTCAACAATACTGTATTGTACACTTCAAGGTTGCTAAGAAACTAGATCTTTAGTATTCTCACCAAAAAAAAAAAAAAAATGATAATCATGTGATGTGATAAAGGTGTTGGCTAATGCTGTGGATGAAATCATATTACAATATATAAATGTGTGAAATCAACATGCTCTATGTCTTAAGGGTACACAATGTTATATGTCAATTATATCACAATTAAAAAAAAAACATGTTCTAAATATTTAGCATTATCTGCTTTAAAATGTCTTCCAGGCTAAAACTCTGATTGCCAAGCTCTGAGTTATAGGACTCTGCAGGCTCAGATCTGGTCACCTGTGTGCTGGAATGAATCCAATATTACTTTTTATGTTTATCATCATATCCTGGAAAAATTTAAACCTTCAATATAGTAATAAGAATGATTTACTTAGTATGTACAAATCATGCAGCTTCAACAAGCAATAGTTGCCAGTTTTTCCTATCCTTCCTCTCATTAAAAAAAAATCACTTTTCTTTATTTAAAGTGTCCGAGCAAATTCCAGACCTTGGTTCATATCCTTTGTAAATACATCATATTATCTCTATCAGAGAGCACATTTAAAAACATAACCATAATACCATTTATTACACCTTGTAATATTAACAA
This sequence comes from Taxidea taxus jeffersonii, assembly GCA_003697995.1. Taxonomy (NCBI): domain Eukaryota; kingdom Metazoa; phylum Chordata; class Mammalia; order Carnivora; family Mustelidae; genus Taxidea; species Taxidea taxus. The sequence goes on from RCUC01000712.1 coordinate 11,997, forward strand.
AAATTCCTTAATACAAAATAACCAGGTTGCATTCAATATTCCTTGACTGACTCAAAACGTTGTATTAAATATGTTTTTTTTTTTCAGTCAGAGTCTGAAAAAAGTCTATCCATTGCATAGAATGACATGACCTTTAGGTATCTCAATCTGTAACATTTCCTCCTCTCCCTCCACCCAATACTGTCTACTAGATGATCTGTACTGTACATTTTCCTACATTCTGTATTTAGGTGACTGCATCCTGATGTCATTTAGCATTGTTCTCTAACCCTGTGTTTTCTGGAAATTGCTAGTTAGTTCTAGAAGCATCCTTATATATAGGTTCATTTGTAATTTATTTGGAAATGGAACAAGAATAATTAATGTGTGGCACTGTATACTTCCTGGTGCTTCTCATCAAGAAGCATACAATATCTGGCTGTCCTATTTTTGGTTAGGCTAAGACTGATCAGAGGATCCAGATGATGTCATACTGAGCCATCCACTTTAAATTTCCTCAACATATTTCACCTAATGATTTCAGTCATCATAAATGATTCCTGCCTACATCATTATTTTTTGAGGGGGGTTGCAAATTTAAACTCTGTAATTTTTTCAGAATGTACATACTGAAATTCATCTCTAAAGAAGACAGTGTCTTCAACAAGTATTTGTTTACTTTGAAATACAGTTTGTATAGAAAAGCAAGATAAATTCTCAAGTATTATCAATTTTCAAAGAAGATGCATGTGTGTCATAGCAAATTCTAAATATGTTCATTAAGTTTTTGTTGGTTTAGTTGTTTCATTTTGTTGTTGCTTTGTTTTAGCATGTTATTATTACATACTCAAAGATTTTTTTCCTTTGACATTAATACAATCACCCCAAGATTCATATTATTTCTTATTTGACCAGTCGAAGCCCTTTCCAGTTGAGTGTGTTTTTTGGAAGTGACCTCAGTCCTCTTTGATTGTTTCTTTCTTTCTTTCTTTTTTTTTTTTTTTTTAATGGCTGGAATAAAAACCTAAAGCTCACTTTACATATTCCCTGCCCCAGGACAGAAATTGGCCATTTTCCCAAGGAGACATGGTCCCATTTACTGGAAAACTCTATTTAGAGATAAAAATCCAGGTGCTTCTTTGTTACATTATTTCCAGAACTTTTCATTAGATTGATCCAAGAACTGCATATATTTTAAAAATGAAAAATAAATTATGAGTTCATATGGACATTGCCAACTAAAATTAAAATCCCACAGTTTTCATTTAAATTGTCTGAGTGTATACTTACATAGATCTTTAATTATGTTCTTTAGCCTACTGTATTAGTTTCCTGTTGCTGCTATAACAAAATGGTATAAACTTGGAGGCTAAAAAACACACAAATTTATTATCTTACACCACTAGAAGGAAAAAAAAATGAGTTCTCAAAGCTGAATTTTTTTGAAGTTCCCAGAGGAGAGTCTGGTGTTTTTGTGTTCATTTTGTTTGTTTTGCTTGTTGTTTTGTCCAACTTCCTGAAACTACTATGTCATTTAGATAGGGCTACCTTCCTCCATCTTCAAAGCCAGCAGGATACACTTTCTCTTTTTTACTGACTTCCTGCTTCTTCCTTTTTTTTTTTTTTTAAGATTTTATTTATTTATTTGACAGACAGAGATCAAGTAGGCAGAGAAGCAGGCAGAGAGACAGAGAGAAAGAAGCAGGCTCCCTGCTGAGCAGAAAGCCCGATGTGGGACTCGATCCCAGGACCCTGAGATCATGACCTGAGCAGAGGCAGAGGCTTTAACTCACTGAGCCACCCAGGCACCCCTGCTTCTTCCTTTTAAGTACTCTTATGATTATATGGAGCCCATCCAGATAATCCAGGACCATCTCCCATCTCAAGACCCTTAACTTAATGACATCTGCAAAGTTCCCTTTGCCATATAAAGTGACATTGACAGGTTCCAGAAATTAAGATGCAGATATCCTTAAGAGCTATTATTCAGCATACTATGCCTAAGATATAGATATATTTAATATTTAATACATATTACATAGATTCAAAGCAAAAATTAAAAAAAATAACAACAGTATTATTACTAAAAGAACAACTACCAAATGCAGCTTAGTCTGTTTTTCAGTTCTCCCCCCTGCCTCCATTTAGGATATATCCCACTAAGATATAACCAAAGGACCGTAACTTAAAATCACTTGATATAATTCTTATGGGCTGATTCTATCAGCTTGATATGGACTTGGGTTAATTTGCTTCCACTTGCATTCAAATTTTACGAACTTAAAAATAGCTTATTTTGTTTGGAGCTATATAAATATGCATGGTTTTAATATCAAAAATATAAAATGACTCAAAAAATATATATATAATTATTCATTGTGGTTTTGATTTGCATTTCCTTGATGATTAGTAATGTTGAGCTTCTTTTTATGTGCCTGTGGTCATCTGCATATCTTATTTGGAAAAATGTCTATTCATGTGTTTTTTCCATTTTTAATTAGATTATTATTATTTTAGTATTGAGTTGTATAAGTTCTTTATATATTTTGGATATTAACCCCTTACTTAATATATCATTTGCAAATAAATACCCCATTTAGTGGTTTGTCATTACCAGCGGGGAGGTGGATGGGGAGGTTGAGTGAAATAGGTGAAGGGAATTAAGAGTACACTTATCATGATGAGCACTGATTAATGCATAGAATTTTTAAATTATTATATTGTAGACCTAAAATTAATATAACACTATGCATTAATTATAGTTGAATTAAATAAATAAGAATTTAAAAATAAGATAATTCAAAGATATATAGCTTAATCTCTACCCTTTCATTCCTGTTCTCTTCCATTTCCTAAAGGTAACAGTCTTCATTAGTTTCTACATTATTTTTTTCTAAAAATATAAAAAAACTTGTATAGACATAAATAAATTCAGAGAGATGATAGATTGATTGATAGCCAGATCTCAACCACAGAGATCATTCTGTTGTAATATATGGAGCTCTTCCTCAACTCTTTCACAGATGCCCAGAGTTCCACTGAATGGATGGACCATATTTTATCCAATAGTATGAAATTTGAGGTAAAGATTCAAATGTATTTTGTTTTATAAAGATAGCATTTTGTGTCAAAACTACTCATGAAATAATATAACTTTCCTCTAATAGTCTGAAATACTGCTTTTAGTTTCCATTGTTAGTATATAAGGTTCTTTTCCAGCATTTTATAATCTGCTTATTGGTGTGTCTATTCATGCAACAATACCATGTTATTTTATTTATTATTTTTACATAGTATTTGTATGGTATTTAATCATTACTATTTACATGGTTTTAAAAAGTGGTAGGCTAAATCTTCCCAAGTTAACTTTCTTTTTTAGAAATGTTTAGCTATTTTTGCTTTCTTATTTATTTCTGCACACATTTTAAAATAAACCTGCCTATTTAAAAAAAAACCTGTTGATGTTTTTATTTTTTTTTTATTTTTTTAAAGATTTTATTTATTTATTTGTTAGAGAGAGAGAGTGAGCACAGGCAGACAGAGTGGTAGGCAGAGGCAGAGGGAGAAACAGGCTCCCTGCCGAGCAAGGAGCTCGATGTGGGACTCAATCCAAGGATGCTGGGATCATGACCTGAGCCGAAGGCAGCTGCTTAACCAACTGAGCCACCCAGGCGTCCCCTTGTTGATGTTTTTAATGAGATCATAATAAATGTACCAGAGAACAGGTTCTTGAGGCGACATCATCTGGGACCACAAGGAAAAAAAAAAAAAATCTCTGTGTTTCAGCTGGAAAAGAAGGCATAGGTGTCAAACACAGCAGTAGTTTCAGGGAGCAATACGCTCTCTGTGTAGTATTAGTAATATTGGCAGTAATGACATTAGCATCTACATTAGTGCCTAACATTCGCTAGGCATTATGCTGAAATCTCCTATACACATTATGTAATTTAATCCTCATATAAACCTTTTAGGAGGCAAGCTAAAAACTAGAACCTAAATCTATCTTTCCTTACAGCCTCTAATGAACCACTACATTCTGAAATGTCCACGGAAGTAAGTCTGAAACAATCTATTAAGTGTCATCCTACATTAACCATGTTCTGGAAGAGAACTGCCTCCAAAGGACCGATGAGTGTACTCAGCAGGGGGATCTCTGTGAAAGTGCTGGTCTCCAGCAGCAGAAGGAGTGTCCCCAACCACTGGAGAATGGCCTGTCTGTGGAGATGGAACAATGCAGCCAGTGACCATGCTGTGACTCTTAGAAGGTAAGTAAATATCCAGGACTCACATTCACCTGGAGTCAAGGGATACTCTGGCAACATATGTGAGCATCTCTGGAGATATTCTCGAATCCATCACTATATAAATCCACTAAATTAATGACCTTCAACTTTAACATGCATCAGAATCATTCAAAGACCTATTAAAATACATATTGCTGAAACAGCTGGGTGGTTCAGTCAGTTAAGCATCTGCCTTCAGTTCAGGATCAAGTCCCGCATCGGGCTTCTTGATCAGCAGGGAGCCTGTTTCTCCCTCTGCCCGCCACTGCTCCTGCTTGTGTCCGTCCCTTCTCTCTCTCTCTGGCAAATAAAGAAATAAAATATTAAAAAAAATAAAATACATATTGCTGTGTCCCACCGCTAGAGTTTCTGATTCAGTAAATCTGGGTTGGGGCCCAAGAATTTGTATTTCTAACAAGTTCCCAGGTGATGTTGATACACTTGTTTCATGGACCACAATTTAAGTTGGATGGGCCATGCCTATAATGAGTACCAATAATAAAATGTGATCAAAGAAATGATCAAGTAAGATCATTTTCAGGCTACCAGGCTGAAAAGTGTATAATTCCTAAAAGGGGGAGAAATTGGTACAAATGTTTCAAAAACACAGACTACGAGTAGAAAGGAGTACAAAGTTAGCGGTTTGGGAGCCAGCTAGTAATCTAGTCCCTGTCCCCAACCATCTGAGGGGCCTGAGCTGAGTCATTCAACTTCTCTAGCCTCAGCCTGCATATGTGTGAGGACCTGCAGAAGAAAGGATAAGCTGTACTCAAAGTTTCATCAGTTTTAGGATTCCAACAAAATATAATAAGACATACCCATTCTAAAGAAATTAGAAATATAGGAATTAAGACTGTCTTGGGGAATGCAGTTATAATTAATTAACCACAGCTATTCAGAATAGAGATGTGCAAAGTCAGCATAATGAAGGCAAATTGTTAACACATCTCTGAGAATTGACTATAATGTGACTGAATGTATTAATATTAATAAACCTAAAGAAAGAATGTGCCAATCAAAACAGGAATTGGTCAGCCTCGGGGATGGAAAAATAAGCTTTCAGGAGAACAAACTGTCAAGTAGTATCTATTCGGGAACTGTCCAAAAAGGGGAATCTTTTTTTTTTTTTTAAGATTTTATTTATTTATTTGAGAGAGAGATCACAAGTAAGCAGAGAGGCAGGCAGAGAGAGAGAGAGGGAAGCAGGCTCCCTGCTGAACAGAGGGGCTCTCTCCCACGACCCTGAGATCATGACCTGAGCCGAAGGCAGAGGCTTAACCCACTGAGCCACCCAGGCGCCTCTAAAAAGGGGAATCTTTACTATTGGACTAAAACCTTAGGAGTTTCTCCTATAATAATAGATCCGATGGCCTTCAGCTGCCTCAGTTGAATGTCCTCGCTCACCAACACGATTTTTATTTGGCTTCTTCATTGGTTTGCCTACTGGGAGAGTGAACCTGGTAGACGAGAGCAATGTCCAATCAATTTGCCATTGCAAGTCTAAAAATGGGCACTCTGATCGTAATTTAGCTTTATCTGTAGCTTACCTACACTGATTTATAAGTGGGACAATCTGCTAGGACCTGCAATTGCATTTCTCATTACAAATGTCTAACCCAATTTTTGCATTGTTTGTGCATATATGAGTCTTTATGAGTTTAGAAAATGCAAAGTCATCCCTAATCTGCTTTCATTATACTAACACAACCAGGCTTATGAACCTGCAAAATGAGTAGTAGAACCTGAATGGCCTTATTTACCAGGGCAAAAAAAGTGTCTCTTCAGATGACTACCTAGAAAGCAAGCCAGAATTCCCCAGGTGGTATTCTCTGCACTGTTGTGAGGGCTGGCTGGGGCCAGTTTGCCCATAAATTCATGTTTTAAATTTTTAAACCTTCATCTCTTCTGCTTTGTATCATTGGGAGGGACTAAACACTTGCAGACTATGTTTCCCAGACTCTCACTGGTTTAGCTAATGGATTGGGAGTGGCATGAGACCAAATAACAGAAGTAAAAGGAAAACCAACTATGTCTCCCTCTTCTCAGTCTCTTCTCTCCCCAGTGTAACTCATTACCTACATTAAATTTCTTCAGTTCTCAACTCAGAGTTTTAAATAATCAGAATGGTTTCTGTTTTCCTTGTCCAAACCTAAGTGATTACCATTTGACATAAGAACCCAGTAGTAACTATAACCATCTGTTCAAGAAGTAATAGGTGTGTGTTCATGGACACACACAAACACACATACACACAGATCCACTTATAAAATCATATAAGTCAGGGGCACCTGGGTGGCTCAGTCATTAAATGTCTGCCTTTGGTTTGGGTCATGATTCCAGAGTTCTGGGATCGAGCACCACATCAGGCTCCTGCTTGACAGGAAGCCTGCTTCTCCCTCTCCCACTCCCCCTGCTTGTGTTCCCTCTCTCGCTGTGTCTCTCTCTGTCAAATAAATAAATAAAAATATTTTAAAATAAATTAATAGATACATATACAAATCAATAAAAATTCTTGTTTGTAATTTTTGGCAAATTATACCAGATAACCACACTAAGTAGTCATAAACCAAGTGTGTGACTCATGGTGACTGTCAATGAACAGTCAGAGGGAATAAAAATCTCAAGTAGACAAATGGTTGTGGGGGTAGACTTAGATTATGTCTATGTCTAATAACAAACTAAATATTTGTTTACAGTTTAATCTGTAAACATCATATCCTTAGAGAGCTGGTTTAGAATGCTTAGCAGTATTCAGACTGATAAACATGATGTTAGATAAGATGTGATCAAGATATTTACCACTTTGGTTAACTAACATATTGGCCAAGCAACTTACCTGGTTTCCAGGAAGGGGATCCAAAGGTATGTGAGAAAAAATATCTCTAGATCACCCATCTTAATTCATACACCCAAATTCCCTGTGCTTATGAAGTAACTAACTCTACCCTTGGGTTTCCAGTTTAGACTCCAAAGAACAGGGGCTATATCCCTTCAAATATTTTGGGGTGCCTGGGTGGCTGAGTCAGTTAAGCATGTTACTCTTGATTCTGGCTCAGGTCATGATCTCAGAGTCAAGAGATGGAGCCCCACAATGGGTTCCATGCTGGGTATGGAGCCTGTTTGCTTATTTTCTCCTTCCCTCTCTCCTTCTGTGCCCCCCAACAGACAAAAAGCTTCTAGCAAAATTAACTAGGACTAGTTGGAAAAGCAAAGTTGAACATGTCTTAGCATATACATTTTCAAACTCTGTTCTACTTTCTACTGATACTGATTTTTCCCTTTTTGATAAAAACCAGGATCAATCATCTCTATTTTATTTAAACATAGGGTTTCAACTCTGTAGTTTGGTTTTAAGTAACAAATTCCAAGCAATGAATTACCAGGCTTTTGTCTGATACTTTGTGAATATGCTCCAGTCATGTGAGATCCCAATGTTGCACTATAACATCTGTAATTAAACATGCACACCATTGTCAAAAGTGGCATGGAGTGTTTAAACTTAGAATCTTCTCTGACTGAAGGGCTTTAATAGCTTCATATTATTGAGTCCCATTTCCCAAGTGTCTTTAAATCTTTGCTCGATAGTAAAGTAAGAACACACATTAAGTCTTCGAGACCACCAAGGGAGTGTTTAATGCATTCCTGCAGGCCTTGAGGGATATGGCTTCCAACGGTGTCTACACAAGTGAATCTGAAGGTTTCCTTAAATGACTAATTCTAAGAGGTAAAAGGCATAGGCACAGGCAAACACAACTTCATATTTTTTAAAGAGAAAAGAATTAATTAAAATATTGAACAATTAGCCTAAAGTGATAATGCCTGCCACATTCACTAATTCAATAAATAACTGAGATCCTTTATGCGTAAAGCTTTTATGTTTATTGTCCCATACATTTTATTCTCCACAAGAGGACATTTTTAGGGATTGTAAGAGGATGATACTAATAAGTGTAACAGCACAATAGCCATAAACTAGCACCATCCCAGGAAAATTGTAACATATGTTCACTCTAAGGTGATAGAAAATGGGAATGCAAGACCCACTCCTTCATTTCTAGAAGTCCACTAAGTGATACAGGAAGAAGAAAAACAATATGATCATTCTATTTTATTATTTCTATCATCCTTATCATTATTCAAGATTTTTTAAAGACTTCCCTTCTGTAATTTTATTTGAAATAGCAAGAAGCTTACTATATCATTACTACTACTGTCGGCATTTTATACATGAAGAAAATAAATGAAAGAGGGGTTAACTACTACTTCCATTCACAGGGCTAGAAAGTGGAGAAAGTGGCATTCGAAACCATGCAGTTTGAGTTCAGAGACTAAAATCTCACTCAATCCCTAAAGCAGCTTCCTATGTTGCATTCATCATGGTAAGAAATGGCCGGGTATTTTTGGACCACACAGAGATGGCATTTAAGCCAGCCTCTTTGACCAAGCGAGGGTTTCAGGAAGAGGTGACAAACAAGCCATTTATTCTATTAGTCAAAAGGTAGGGGTGCAGACAAGTAGAAGGAACAAGAAATATAAAATCTGTAGGCAAAGAACTACAAATTTCTTTGAGATTAATGGTACACAGCAGTCACAATATATGATAATGTGCCCTTTAAAGGCAACCCCAGAACATGCCCAGTGAAGGCAGGAGCTATCTAATCTATAATGAACAAGGCCTATATCTTATGAATTGAATCATGTGCCCCCAAAAAGATATGTTGAATTCTTAGCACCTAGTAACTCAGAATGTGACCTTATTTGTAAACAGGGTTGTTGAAGATGTAATTACTTAAGAGGAGGTCATACTGGAGTGGGTGGGCTTGTAATCCAATATGACTAGTGTCTTTATACAAAGACACACACACACATACACACACACACACACACACACACGATGACAGGGGCACAGACTGGAATGATGCAGGTGAAAGCCAGGAACACTAAGAACTGACGGCCATCACCCAAAGCTAGAAGCAATGAAGGATTCTATGCAGAATAGCAGAAGGAGTATGGCCTGGATGACACTTTGATTTTAGAATTCTAGCCTTCAAACTGTAAGAAAATAAATTATGTGGTCTTAAGCCACCCAGCTTGTGGTACTTTGTTTGGCAGCCCTAGAACACTAGTAAGATACACAATCATGAAATTCAGGCACTTTTACAACTTTGGAATTAGGGATCCTTTAGGCTAATATTAGATATTAGCTGATGTAGAATTTATATATCTTATAAAATGCGTTTACATGTGTTTTATACAATAACACATGTTGTGCTCCTGTGCTGCTTCAGAAAACCCCTTCCAAAATGACTGGCTATCATCTATCTTCCTGACGGCACTGTATTCAAAACGGTCAGTTGTTCTAATTATACGCGGTATCAATGCAAATGATCACTATGCTGCTGACCTGGATGCCTAAAAGTTAATATTAAAAACCACGGACACCCAGCAGAAACGACACTAATTAACTAAGGATTTTGCTCTGCTCAAGCTTATCCAACATCACTTAGTGATTTCTGCCAAAGGCAAGTAAGAAAACAAGAAGGTGCCAGGGAGTATGGGATAATGTCTCCTCATGTACCACGAGAAGCAGAAAAAGGAAGAAATCAATGTTTGCTGATGGAAAAAGATAAAACTGTCAGGAAAATAAATGTTATTTTTAGGTTTTTGTGAAGACTTTGGTACTCAGAGAAAATCAAAATAAAAGATTAATAATTCCTAAAAAGAGGATTGATTGAGTTGCTCCTAATAACTGTTTTCTCATTTTTCAGTCCTGGAAATACTCACATTGTACAAGCACTTTCCCTGCATAGTTTAAGTTAACTTTTTTCAGATCACAGAAAGGTTTTTATTCTTTATTGATTTTTTGGAGGCACCTCTGAGCAGGGAAAGGCAGTGATGAGTCTAATTTAGAAAAATATGTCATGTTTACAACTAGCACTGATATAGATTATTAATTACTGCTTATAAGATATTCTTTAGCATGGAATAGATGGGGGGTAGTGGGGCTTTCTATTATTGTACTGAAATTATTAAATTTAAATTTGAAACCTCAATGTATTCAAATCAATTTAAGGAATGATCCATTAGATTGGAGTTTGAAAATTTAGGTAAATCCAATTATCTTAATAGGCATTTTTATGTCCTAGCCATAAATGCAGAGAATAAATTTCACTCAGTAGGATTATAAGCAGACAACTGCTATATTTATTGACATGCTGCCTTTTGAAAGTGGGAGGGGTGGATATAACAATAAATGAGCATTTACATCCTGTTGAACATACCCAAACGACTCATACTTTGTAAATTTATCTTTGGACATATATGTAAGTACATATATGTAGTAAGTATGTGTATGGATATATACGTCTATATCCAAAGTCACAGCACATATATTATATATACTCAAAAACAGATCAATTAATTTGACTGCCATTCCACCATGAAAAAAAAATTCACTTCAGATTATGTTAAGGTTTGTGAATTTAGATTTGTTGACACTCCATAACTACTAGGAAAAAAGATTTTAAAATCTGAGAGAAAAAAAAAAAAACAAACTATTGTGGGATATCTACCATTTGGCAATCACCCTAGTAAATAAGACATACCTGAAAACATGCCAATATGAGTATTATGCTAATAATAAAAATACAAAGTCCAGTTCATCAATGTCCATCTAAGTATTCAAAACTTCTACAATAAAAGAACTGTAACTATTTACCTTAAAATGATATATTTCAACTACAAACAACACAACCAACAGATTTTCAATTCTCAATTATATGTTAATAGTCAGTATTGATTTCCATCTACCTCCTGGAAATGCTCTGATAATTTTATTTATTTATTTTATGTCAACTACCATAATAAAATAATGGTTATGATCTTAGCACTCCAATTTATAATACCTTTCATTAAAATATGTAGATTTAAAAAGAAATATCTAATTTCAGACTTTTTTTAATAAAGATTTTCTTTATTTATTTGACACAGAGAAAGAGAACACAAGCAGGGGGGAGCTGCAGGCAGAAAGAGAGGGAGAAGCAGGCTCCCTGCTGAGCAGAGAGCCGGACTACGTGGGGCTCAATCCCAGCCCAGGATGGGGGGATCATGACCTGAGGCAAAGTCAGATGTTTAACCAACTGAGCCACCCAAGTGCCCATAATTTCAGACTTCTGTATGATTGTATAACTACAATTTGACTCTGTTTTGAGATCCATTTTCTGATCTGAGGATCAAATTTTGACCATGAGAGGTAAAGCTGTCATGATCAAACAAATCCTCAGTCTGTGTTTATAGTCAATCACCATTACATGAAATTCCTTGTGCATGGACTTGCAAACTTTCACTGCTTAGATTTAATTCAAGTACAAGATGTATTTTTTTAAAGGTTTAGGAGAATAAATTATGAATATATAGTCTATACCCATGCTAATTATGTTAATAAGTTTCCTAAGAAATAAAATTTGATTGAACATCATACCTTTGCTAATGACTTGTGGCTTTCTCTTACACGTTTTCAGGAAAAGTAGAAGTATAATAATTCTGATTCACAATTAAGCAACACAAGGTCAGCAGCAAGGATGAAGAATCTAGGGTTAGATGTGTAAGTGTATTCCTCATTAGGTTTGAGTCCAGGAAGTGGATACTGTCTTATAGAACTGCCCCGGGGAAAGAAAGACTGAGATAAGAGATTACAGGCAGATAGTTTGTTTTCACAATTAATCCTGGGGAAACAGAGTAGGGAGTTGTAAGAGTGTTATAGAGAAGGAAGAAAAAAAAAAACATACAAGGAACTGTTGATGTGCTAGTCTTTGCTGGGAGTGACTGGGGCTCCATTTTACTGGGACTCTCAGAGGAACCATGTAGAATGTGTTACAGAATGGCCTGACCAAGGGGGCACATATCAACTGTATCCTACTCCCTAGTGACTGAAGATCCACTTTTCAAACAGCAATCAGGAGGAGGAGTCAAGATGGTGGAGAAGTAGCAGGCTGAGACGACATCAGGCAGCAGGAGATCAGCTAGATAGCCTATCAAACCATTCCGAACACCTACGAATCCAACAGGAGATGGAAGAGAAGAAAAACAACAATTCTAGAAACAGAAAATCGACCACTTTCTAAAAGGTAGGACCAGCGGAGAAGTGAATCTAACGCGACGGGGAAGATAGAACCCAGGGGGAGGGGCCGGCTCCCAGCAAGCGGCGGAACACCGGAGCACAAAATCAGGACTTTTAAAAGTCTGCTCCAGGGAGGGACATCACTCCAGAGGCTATACTGGGGTGAAGACCTCGCGGGGGCAGCGTGGACTCAGGTCCCACAGGGTCACAGAAAGATCAGGGGTGTCTGAGTGTCACAGAGCTCACAGATATTAGAGCGGGGAAGCCGGCTGCGGAGACAGAGCCAAGGTTTCCTAGAGCTGTGGTCTGTGACACAGGCCGGTGCTCTGTGCGAGGGGTCCCCACAAGGTCCGGGGAGACTCCGACCCGGGAGAGCTCAGGGATCTACGTGGTTCAGAGACTCCAGGTGGGACTCTGCCAAAGACAGACGCTTGGCACAGGCTGGGTGAGCTCGGAGTGCTCCCAGAAGCCAGTGAGACGGGAATGATTACGCACAATTTTCTCCAAGCGCAGCCGGAGGCTGGGGAGACGGGAGTGATTAAACGCTTTTCTATGAAGATGCACTGAAGACTGGGGCCCCTAGCTCTCGGCTCCTCCGAACCGGAGATTGGGAGGCCGCCATTTTCATTCCCGTCCTCCAGAACTCTACGGAAAGCGTTCAGGGAACAAAAGCTCCCGAAAGCGAACCTGAGAGGATTATTTAGCCCGGGCCCTGGTAAGGGCGGTGCAATTCCGCCTGGGGCAGAGACACTTGAGAATCACTACAACAGGCCCCTCCCCCAGAAGATCAACAAGAAATCCAGCCAAGACCAAGTTCACTTAACAAGGAGAACAGCGGATTCTTATCTGGACAAAATGACAAGGCGGAAAAACTCACCACAAAAAAAAGAACAGGAGGCAGGACCGAAGGCTAGGGACCTAATCAATACAGACATTGATAATATGTCAGATCTGGAATTCAAGACGACGATTCTCAAGGTTCTAGCCGGGCTCGAAAAAGGCATGGAAGATATTAGACAAACCCTGTCAGGAGAAATAAAAACCCTTTCTGGAGAAATAAAAGAACTAAAATCTAATCAAGTTGAAATAAAAAAAAAAGCTATTAATGAGGTGCAATCAAAAATGGAGGCTCTTACTGCTAGGATAAATGAGGCAGAAGAAAGAATTAGTGATATAGAAGACCAAATGACAGAGAATAAAGAAGCTGAGCAAAAGAGAGACAAACAACTACTGGACCATGAGGGGAGAATTCGAGAGATAAGTGATACCATAAGACGAAACAACATTAGAATAACTGGGATTCAAGAAGAAGAAGAAAAAGAGAGAGGAGCAGAAGGTATATTGGAGAGAATTATTGTAGAGAATTTCCCTAATATGGCAAAGGGAACAAGCATCAAAATCCAGGAGGTGCAGAGAATCCCCTTCAAAATCAATAGGAATAGGTCCACACCCCGTCATCTAAGAGTAAAATTTACAAGTTTTAGTGACAAAGAGAAAATCCTGAAAGCAGCATGGGACAAGAAGTCTGTAACATACAATGGTAAAGATATTAGATTGGCAGCAGACTTATCCACAGAGACCTGGCAGGCCAGACAGAAATGGCATGATATATTCAGAGCACTAAACGAGAAAAACATGCAGCCAAGAATACTTTATCCAGCTAGGTTATCATTGAAAATAGAAGGAGAGATTAAAAGCTTCCAGGACAAACAAAAACTGAAAGAGTTTGTAAACACCAAACCAGCTCTACAGGAAATATTGAAAGGGGTCCTCTAAGCAAAGAGAGACCCTAAAAGTATTACCAGAAAGGAACAGAGACAACACACAGTAACAGTCACCTTACAGGCAATACAATGGCACTAAATTCTTATCTCTCAATAGTTACCCTGAACGTTAATGGGCTAAATGCCCCAATCAAAAGACACAGGGTTTCAGAATGGATAAAAAAACAAAACCCATCAATATGCTGCCTACAAGAAACTCATTTTAGACCTGAAGACACCTCCAGATTGAAAGTGAGGGGGTGGAAAACAATTTACCATGCTAATGGACATCAGAAGAAAGCTGGGGTGGCAATCCTTATATCAGATCAATTAGATTTTAAGCCAAAGACTATAATAAGAGATGAGGAAGGACACTTCATCATACTCAAAGGGTCTGTCCAACAAGAAGATCTAACAATTTTAAATATCTATGCCCCTAACATGGGAGCAGCCAACTATATAAACCAATTAATAACAAAATCAAAGAAACACATTGACAATAATACAATAATAGTAGGAGACTTTAACACTCCCCTCACTGAAATGGACAGATCATCCAAGCAAAAGATCAACAAGGAAATAAAGGTCTTAAATGACACACTGGAGCAGATGGACATCACAGATATATTCAGAACATTCCATCCCAAAGCAACAGAATACACATTCTTCTCTAGTGCCCATGGAACATTCTCCAGAATAGATCACATCCTGGGTCATAAATCAGGTCTCAACAGGTATCAAAAGATTGGGATCATTCCCTGCATATTTTCAGACCACAATGCTCTGACGCTAGAACTCAATCACAAGAGGAAATTTGGAAAGAGCACAAATACATGGAGACTCAACAGCATCCTTCTAAAGAATGAATGGGTCAACCAGGAAATTAAAGAAGAATTGAAAAAAAACATGGAAACCAATGATAATGAAAACACAACGGTCCAAAATCTGTGGGACACAGCAAAGGCAGTCCTGAGAGGAAAATATATACCGATACAAACCTATCTCAAGAAACAGGAAAGGTCTAAAATACACAACCTAACCCTACACTTAAAGGAGCTCGAGAAAGAACAACAAAGAAAGCCTAAACCCAGCAGGAGAAGAGAAATAATAAAGATCAAAGCAGAAATCAATGAAATAGAAACCAAAAAACCAATAGAACAAATTAATGAAACTAGGAGCTGGTTCTTTGAAAAAATTAATAAGATTGATAAACCCCTGGCCAGACTTATCCAAAAGAAAAGAGAAAGGACCCAAATAAATAAAATCATGAATGAAAGAGGAGAGATCACAACCAACACCAAAGAAATACAAACAATCATAAGAACATATTATGAGCAACTCTATGCCAACAAATTTGACAATCTGGAAGAAATGGATGCTTTCCTAGAGACATATAAACTGCCAAAACTGAACCAGGAAGAAATAGAAAACCTGAATAGGCCCATAACCAGTAAGGAGATTGAAACAGTCATCAAAAATCTCCAAACAAACAAAAGCCCAGGGCCAGATGGCTTCCCAGGGGAATTCTACCAAACATTTAAAGAAGAATTAATTCCTATTCTCCTGAAACTGTTCCAAAAAATAGAAATGGAAGGAAAACTTCCAAACTCATTTTATGAGGCCAGCATCACCTTGATCCCCAAACCAGACAAGGATCCCATCAAAAAAGAGAATTACAGACCAATATCCTTGATGAACACAGATGCAAAAATTCTCACCAAAATACTAGCCAATAGGATCCAACAGTACATTAAAAGGATTATTCACCACGACCAAGTGGGATTTATTCTAGGGCAGCAGGGTTGGTTCAACATCCGCAAATCAATCAATGTGATACAGTACATTAACAAAAGAAAGAACAAGAACCATATGATACTCTCAATAGATGCTGAAAAAGCATTTGACAAAGTGCAACATCCCTTCCTAATCAAAACTCTTCAAAGTGTAGGGATAGAAGGCACATACCTCAATATTTTCAAAGCCATCTATGAAAAACCCACAGCAAGTATCATTCTCAATGGAGAAAAACTGAGAGCTTTTGTGTTAAGGTCAGGAACACGGCAGGGATGTCCGTTATCACCACTGCTATTCAACATAGTACTAGAGGTCCTAGCCTCAGCAATCAGACAACAAAAAGAAATTAAAAGCATCCAAATCGGCAAAGAAGAAGTCAAACTATCGCTCTTTGCAGATGATATGATACTATATGTGGAAAATCCAAAAGGCTCCACTCCAAAACTGCTAGAGCTTGTACAGGAATTCAGTAAAGTGTAGGGCATATAAAATCAATGCACAGAAATCAGTCACATTTCTTTACACCAACAACAAGACAGAAGAAAGAGAAATTAAGGAGTCCATCCCATTTACAATTACACCCAAAACCATAAGATACCTAGGAATAAACCTAACCAAAGAGGCAAAGAATCTATACTCAGAGAACTAGAAAGCACTCATGAAAGAAATTGAGGAAGACACAAAGAAATGGAAAAATGTTCCATGCTCATGGATTGGAAGAAAAAATATTGTGAAAATGTCTATGCTACCTAAAGCTATCTACACATTTAATGCAATGCCTATCAAAATCCCATCCAATTTTTTCAAAGAAATGGAACAAATAATCCTAAAATTTATATGGAACCAGCAAAGACCTCGAATAGCCAAAGGAATATTGAAAAAGAAAGCCAAAGTTGGTGGCATCACAATTCCAGACTTCAAGCTCTACTACAAAGCTGTCATCATCAAGACAGTATGGTACTGGCACAAAAACAGACACATAGATTAATGGAACAGAATAGAGAGCCCAGAAATAGACCCTCAACTCTATGGTCAACTAATCTTCGACAAAGCAGGAAAGAATATCCAATGGAAAAAAGACAGCCTCTTCAACAAATGGTGTTGGGAAAATTGGGACAGCCACATGCAGAAAAATGAAATTGGACCATTTCCTTATACCACACACGAAAATAGACTCAAAATGGATGAAGGACCTCAACGTGAGAAAGGAATCCATCAAAATCCTTGAGGAGAACACAGGCAGCAACCTCTTCGACCTCAGCCGCAGCAACTTCTTCCTAGGAACAACGCCAAAGGCAAGGGAAGCAAGGGAAAAAATGAACTATTGGGACTTCATCAAGATCAAAAGCTTTTGCACAGCAAAGGAAACAGTCAACAAAACCAAAAGACAACTGACAGAATGGGAGAAGATATTTACAAACAACATATCAGATAAAGGGCTAGTATCCAGAATCTATAAAGAGCTTAGCAAACTCAACACCAAAGAACAAATAATCCAATCAAGAAATGGGCAGAGGACATGAACAGACATTTCTGCAAAGAAGACATCCAGATGGCCAACAGACACATGAAAAAGTGCTCCACGTCACTGGGCATCAGGGAAATAAAAATCAAAACCACAATGAGATACCACCTCACACCAGTCAGAATGGCTAAAATGAACAAGTCAGGAAATGACAGATGCTGGCAAGGATGTGGAGAAAGGGGAACCCTCCTACACTGTTGGTGGGAATGCAAGCTGGTGCAACCACTCTGGAAAACAGCATGGAGGTTCCTCAAAAAATTGAAAATAGAGCTACCTTTTGACCCAGCAATTGCACTATGGGTATTTACCCTAAAGATACAAACGTAGTGATCCAAAGGGGCACATGTACCCGAATGTTTATAGCAGCAATGTCCACAATAGCCAAGTTATGGAAAGAACCTAGATGTCCATCAACAGGTGAATGGATAAAGAAGATGTGATATATATATACAATGGAATACTATGCAGCCATCAAAAGAAATGAAATCTTACCATTTGCGACGACATGGATGGAACTAGAGCGTATTATGCTTAGCGAAATAAGTCAACTGTAGAAAGACAAGTATCACATGATCTCTCTGATATGAGGAAGTGGAGATGCAACGGGGATGGGGGTTAAGGTAGTAGGAAAAGAAAAAATGAAACAAGATGGGATCGGGAGGGAGACAAACCAAAAGAGACTCTTAATGTCATAAAACAAACTGAGGGCGTGGGGAAAGAGGTTGGGAGAGTGTGGTGGGGTTACATTATATGTTTAAATTAAAAAAGCTTAAATAAAAAAAAAAAAAAGGAAAAAGAAAAACAAAACCAGTAATCAGTACTCTGCTGTAGAAAGTTTAGTCCTGCTCCGGAATCTAAATTTGTGTGCTGTGACCCTCTTCTTAGGACTTAAGAATCCACACAGCATCCTCATCCAACACCAAATCTGCTACCATTGCAGGACTGCCTGAGCCACAAAGCAGTTCACACTAGAACCTGGACTTGCTGCAGTGCCCTCTCTTGTTCTGACACTGATAATTTTTAAAGTCATGCAATAAAGTGACTTGGAACAATCTTTCCAAATGTAATGTATGTAATGTAGCCTCTAAAATCCAAAAAAATGCCCACCATATGTTGGGCCTCTTTCTTAGAGGTATGGCTGTGAGAAGCAAGAACTTTTTTATAACCTTAAATGGAATGATCCCAGCACGCCTCAGTGGGCTCCAAAAATCTTTACCTATTTGACAGACCAGTAACATCTGGAATACTTTCTCACCCTCTGGAATGTTTCTATCTTACTATGGCATCCAAAGTACTTGTTACTTCCTTTTCAGAAGGTCAAAACGACATGATGTAATCAATATAATGTTTTGTAGACTGCTGAGACAATCAAGCTCCCTATGCACTGTAACATTACAGAGAGTGAGAGAGTTAATTTGACCAGGGCAGAGTAGTACATGTGAACTGCTGGCCATCCTACATAAAAGCAAACTTTAAAAATCTTCTGGATGAGAACTGAAATGCATCCATTTCTCGGATGACTAGCTGCTTACCAGCTAATCTGCTCCAATGAAGACACACCTGACACAGAAGCAGCATTGATTTGATTGTTTACCATAGTCTAGCATCATCTGCCATATTCCACCTGGCTTTTTAGGTATCTTATATGTGAAAGAAATTGGGACACAATAGAGATTACCACTCCTTCACTGTCAAAGTTTGGATGGTCATACTTAACCTCTGAAATTTCTTCTGGGATGGAGTACTACTTCTGACTTAATATTTTGGTTTGGGAAGGAAAATTTTACAGGATTTCACTGCATCCTTCCTACCATATTGCTTTGACCTACTCCACGCATCAGATAATTAATAACAGGATCCTACCTGTTATTAAAGATGTCCCTTCCAAATATGCATTTGGGAATCTGGAGAAATAACCATAAACCCACTTCTCTGGGCCAGGACTCTATTTATCATCTGGCTGCTTAAGCCTCCACTCTATGTTAGTATTACAAATCCAGTGATTTCAGTGCCAACTCAATCCCTGTTCTCTTGAAAAGCCCTCAAAATGTCTTGGTATTTCTCTTTCTTCAATGTAAATTACTATGACAAATGGCCACAAATCCCTTTGGAGATAGATACTATTTTTGGTGTAAGCTTGTAGTGATATTGGTAGATCTTTCCTCAAAGAAACCTGGCTTCCTTTTCAAACAATGGATGTTTGCTCTGTGAATTAGCTTAGATTTGGAAACCAAATGAGTGATTGTGATTTTTTACTATAGTGGAAAATGTCAACTTCCCTCTTATCTCCTTTTTTCCTATTAATATGAGTCAAGTATCACTCTAGTCAGCTACCATTTGACCCTGAAAGCCACTATAATCTATCATCCATCACAAAGCCCTGCAGATAAAGGCAACCTGGTTGCTACTCCAACCTTACTGCTCATTACACGATTTATGTCTACACTGAGTCTGTTGGTGAAGTGTTACCACCCGATCTCTGCCATTTTAGAATCCTATCATCCTGCTGATTTTAGAGATCCTGCTTCTATGGCAGCATCTCCTACTGGTCTCCCAAGGACAGTCACCCCTGAGCTTCTCTAAGATGCTAGCACCCACCTGACCAGTGCATTTCTCATAGTAACAAGAGTATCCCTTGGGAACTCTCTAAAAACAAGTATCATATAGTAAATCTGTGCTAACATTCCCACCTTCTCAAGCTTTCATTAAATAGATGAACATTTTTTGAGTCCTCATCTGGAATATATGATAAATGTTTCTTATATGCATAAAGACTGCCCATGAAATTAAACAAAAATGAACTCTGAAATAACTGTAGACAAATTCAGATCTCCTAAGGAGCAAAAAATGACTGTTTGTAATGTAATCCTCATGTAATGAGGATTTTCATTAAATTTTTCCATTAGATTTTTTAAAAAATTCTTTGGTTAATGATGATATACTGGGAATAAAAAAGTATAAGCAGCTTTGGAAAGTGTTCAACCAAAAAAGACTTCCCATGTTTTGTATAAAAATCAATGGAAGCAAAACTACTTGAAGGCATGACTTAAACCATCAGAAAGACTGTAAGCACTTCCTCCTAAATGAGCTATGGTGAGTACATTTACCCATGTAACCACGAACTTAAAGAAGATACAGAACTTCAGGAGAGAAGAGTAGGTCTATGCATATGTGTGTGGGAGGACAGACTGTGAAGTAGTTAATAACATGGGATTTGTGATTAATATATGTTTGAATACAGTAACTCCTAAAGCCTTTCCCACAACCTATCCAAAGAGTCATTGAAAATATATTAGTTGTTTTAGTTGGAGAGTATCTTATGTGGTGTAGTAGACAGATCCAATCTAGACAGATTCATCATAGATGAAAAAAGTACCTTGTATTGAATTCTATAAACCATGAGAAGGAATAGATATAATATTTGATGATCTCTGTTTAGATAACTGATTCTAATTCTGCCCATTAATTTGGACATAAATCCAAAAATCAAATACATCAGTTTTGCATATGCATGCATTAATATTATTGTAAGAAATTTAACAGATTGACTCAGAGAAAAACATATGGAAATATGAACTAAGATGTACAAAATATTTGCAAAGGACAACACACAGATAGTGATAATGGTTTCAAACTGAAAAACCTGTTAGGAAGGTTTGCTAGGATTTTCATTATGGTAAGTTTATCACTTTAAAATCTGCATACAAAATTAACAAGAATAAAAACATCAATAACTCAGCAACAGGCTTGGCAGTCAAGAATACATTTACATAGCAATCAAATGACTGATATGATCCCATTTTAAAATTGAGAAATGATCTTATCCCTTTTTTTTTTAATTTAAAAAACAAACAATCCCTAAGGATGCGCTGTAATAAACTAGCAGGCAATTTTAATGCTTCTTAGGGTAGTATTTTGGATATACATAATTATTTTTTAAAGAATGGTTTTCAAAAATATTTTAGTGGTGAAAAATAATATTCAAAAGAAATCTTATCTAGAAAACCAGCATATAAAACACATAAATGTAGAGCTATTTTGGTTTGATGCACATTTTCATCTTTGTTTTGTTTTGTCTTTGAAAACAGAAAGAAAGCCTCCCAAATATGCATACCCATGTTTGTTATTAAATTCAAAAACCTTTACATTATACTGATTACAACAGAACTGTCTTCTTGTTTGAGAAGTTTGAAATATTCAAAGTGTCCTACTGGGAAGCCCTTTGTAAAAGTTTCCCACATGGGAAGTTGACCACATGGTTTCATGGCAAAAGAAATGCAACGCAATTAAAATTTCAACATTTATTTGGGTGGGGGACATGAAAAGCTCATTTTCAACATCAAAGAAAAGAGAAAAATGTTTGAGGCCAACCAAAGAAACACTGAAAAACAACAAAGGAGTGACTTGCTTTCCTATATAGCAAAGCATAAATTAAAGCTATAGAAATTAAAATAGCATGGCATGGTATAAGAAGGAGTAAATAGAATGATAGAATAAAATAATGCAGTTTTGTTCATGATAAAGATAGCACTTTAAGAACTTTTAAAAATGCTTTAATGTTTAACATTAAACATTATATAGTGTTAAAATGTTTTTAAAAGTTCTTATCACAAGAAAAATTTTTATAACCATATGTTAACCATATGTTAATTGGACTTAACTGTGGTGATCATTTCTCAATGTTTACAAATATCAAATCATTACATGTTACATGTGAAATCAATATAATGTTAATATATATGTTATAATGTTAATGCAACATTAATGTAATGTTAATATAACATAATATAATAAACAATATAATGTTAATATTACAATATGTTAATATAATGTTAAGTAATATAATGTTACACCTGAAACTAATATAATGCTCTATGTCAATTGTACCTCAATTTTCTTTAAAAAGAGAAAAAAAAACATTTTAAAGCTGTAGGGTGGAATGTTAACTATCTTGTCTGAATTAGGACAGAGGGAAGAAGAAAGAGAGAGAACACTAGACTAATATTCACACTATGGACAACATGTTTCCTAATGATTAAATTATCAAGTATACAAGCAGCTTTATAAGCTGTTATTTAAAAAGAAAGCATACAGTGTAAGATATACTGATATGAAAGAGATCTACTAAACTAGGGACAAAATTCATAAACCAAAGTTAAAAAGATTTAAATCGTTCATCTTTTTAAAAACAAAAATCTCTGGGTAGAAGTAACATAAACAATATTAAAAGACAAATACGTCCTGTTAGATAAAATTTGCAATGTATTTTGCAGACACTGAAATTATTTTTATGGTAAATAAAAAAAGTCCCCACAGGTCCACCAGAAGACAAGCGGCTAACCAATAAAAAAAGAGAAGTAGATAAGAACAATCAATAGATGAGAAAGATGAAAAAATGATTGATACATGTGTGGGAACATGTTCAAATTGACTAGTAATTAAGAAAATGAAAATTTAAACATGACTGGAGTATAATTTACCCTCTCACATCAAATCGGCAAAAATATTAAAGATTCACTTAAGCTAAGGAAGCAAGTAAGAGTCACCTTTAACTGGCTAAATTCCATTTTGAAGAAGGAAACTATCCCACAGTGATGCTGGCATACATGTAATAAAGATGTGCATAAACACATATACATTCCAGAAGTGTTCCCTAAATTATTATTTGTAACAGTAAAAATCTATAAGTAAATTCAATTTTGAACAAAATAGCAATTACATGTGTCTAGCACACATACAGAGACTACAATTCAGCCTTTGTGAGGCTAATGCTCTAAGTCAGTGGTTCTCAAATTTTAGTGTACATCAGAATCATCAGAGGGCTTGTGACAGTGCAGATCCCTGGCCCCCCACACAGGAAGGAGCTCCTGATGTCATGGGCATAAGAACTTTCATTTATAACCAGTTGTCTCCAGGGATCACCCATTGAGAACCACTAGGCTGGATCTATACTTGCTGATTTGGACACATGGCCAAGTGAAAAATTCTAGTCACAGGATAATACTTTCCATTGTCTAATTTAAAAAATGAAAATAAAGCATTAACCTATAAAATCATATTTATGGAAATGCACTAAAAAAGGCCTGCAAGACAATACATCAAACTATTTGATATTAACCTCTGGGAGGTGGGTGGGAGAGAGACGGGGAACATTGAAGTTAAATATCCCATTGTTTAAATCACTTACAAGAGAACTATATTCACAATTCATTTGGTACTGATGTGACAATATTGAGAGAGTAGAGAGGAAGGAAAGAAGGAATAGGAGAAGGGAGAAAGAGAGGGAGGGAAAAAAGAAAAGAAGGAAGAGAAAGAGTGGGTAGCTGAATCCTGAAATTATGGGCATCTAGAGGTAATATTAGGTTGGTAGGTTTACCAACATATCTACCTCCCTTCTTTCTTATCTCTTCATCTATCTTTATATTAAATCCTCATTAAACAAAGTAGTCTGAACATAGTTCTAGTCCTTGAAAGCTAAAAAAAAAAAAAGGTAATTAGCAAAGATGTAAATTAGCAAAGATGTAAAGTCTCTGCAGAGTATTAAAACACAAAAACACTGAAATTTATTTAAATGCATCTAATTTAAAGTAGACTATAAGCTAAGAACCATTTTTTTCAATCTACTTATTTTCATACTTACATATTCAACTCTAGACCTTAGAGTCTAAGTAAAAATTACTTAGAAATTATAAAAATCCAGCATATGTTTTATTATGTGTTGGTATATGCTTATTACATGCCAAGTACATATATACATGAGTGTATGCACATAATACATGTACCTATATATTTACAATATACATTTAACTCTCAAAAGGAGTCTACGATTTAGGCATAATGGTTACCGTCACCTCTTTTATATCATCCCTTTTATATAGATAAGAAACCTGAGGCACAGAGAACAGAGAGGTTGAGGAACTTTCCCAAGGTCACCCCAGCAGGCCCTGTGGATCCAGGGTTCTACCCAAGCAGTCTAAGCCCCACGCCATGCTAAGGAACACAGCATAGTACTGTTTTCTCCTTCATTTAGTTCCCTTGGGTACAACAGTACTCAGGCTATCACGCATTGCCAGATGATATATTTTTGAAGAAAATTTTTTTAAATCTAGAAAAAAATTCTGCCTTTGAATACTTGTGGAAATGGAGACCTTTATGATTCTTGTTGCCAACAGAAGAGGCAACAGATTGAGAAATCTCCTGAAGAGTGCAATGAGGAGCTTCTCCTTCCCCCTGCATTCCCAACTATCATCATATTCAGATTAGACAACGCAGCAAGAAGAGCATTCCAGTTTCATGATCTCAGGCAGGAAGAACCATCCTCAGGACCACCTGCCACCAGCATGCCCTTTAGTGTTTGGCTGGGATGCCAAGGCCCAGCTGTTCTGTCAGCTTTCTTTATACAGTTTATTGACAAAGAAGAGGCCCAGTTAATTTTTCAAACAGGCAATATAAACTGAAACTGATTCACCTGCAAATACCTGAATTATTTCTGGGAATGAAGAAATAACAATACTGAAATAAATTTTTCATAGGGTCAGAACACATTGAAATGGTTCTAGTAATGGGATTGCTTAGGGAAAAAAAAACAAGGTAATAATCTACTCCTTTGTTCCAAAACTTATTTTGGATTGGCCAGACATCAGATATTAAAGTCCAGATTGTGAATCATTACAGAGAAAATAAGAAATCCCTAGTATTAAGGGAACATAAAAGATGGAGATAAAGGAGAGCAGAACAGCAGGGATGACTTTTTAAAAAGATAAGAAGTTTTACTTTTAAGCAAAATTTGTAGTTTAGAAGGTGCTAAATTTGGCACATTCAGTACAGGAATAATGGAAGCATTAATGAGTTTTCTCTTGCCATAAACCACCTCTTATATGGCAGGTTGTGGCTTCTTTTAGGTTTGTGTGGACACTCCTATTTTGACTCCAACTTTTTGATTCTGGAATTTTTATTCTATGTATATCAACAGAAAAATTAGAATCAAATCATCACAACACTAAATTTTCTTTGAGATAATATTTTTGAGTTAATGTTATCATTTTTAAAATTTTAGTAAAATTATTTTCACTGGACTCCATTGCTTCCTGTATAAATATTAAAATAAAAATCTTTACATATCAGCTTGTCTATATCAAATTTTAATAACTATCATTTCTGTCTTTTTATGTTTAGCTTTACAACCATTTTTTTCCTACCAAGTCTAATAATGGGCCAAATTTTGTAGAACTCGATTTTATTAAAACAATTTTATTCATCAATCAATTTTCAGTTAAAATCAAATGTTATAATTTGTAATTTAAGCCAGAGTTTTAATTTTTAATGTTATTTTAATAAATAAAAATAACTATTTTAACAACTATTTTTTCTAAGATTATTTTGCTAACAGCATAGCAATACATTTTATTAAATATATTTTACCATTTTAGTTCTAGTCACAGTCCTATCTATTAACCTACTGTTTCATTCTGTAAAGTTCATATGATTATTTTTATTTGTTGATCAGGTCAAAATGGTAATAAGGTTCAACATCTTTGAGTATTAAGAGGTAAGGATGGTAGGAGCAAAAGACAAGATTAAAATGATGAGCTCATAAAATCTCCACATTGCTCATACTTTCTTCTGTGTAGTGGTGTTAGTGGTGGTTTTTCTTCCTTCAACACTAATACTTAAAATATGTAACTCTGCTACCAGATGAGACTTTTCCATTGTAGTGTCTGTGTTGATTACCAGTGTATATTTTGAACTAGTCAGGTTAAATATATGACAATAAGAATTGGCAGTTAATGACTAAGTCATCCTGAATATTCTGCATTGTATCAGAATTTAATTTTTTCATCATAAAAATCACATTTCATCACAGCCTAACTATGTTACCTTCTGTCTAATACTTTCACTCCTACAAAATTTTTTTCTGTTAATTATTTATAATTTTAGTGTCTTTGAAAGTCTCAATTTCTGTTCCTGCTACTAAAATAGCTTATGAAAGCTGTAGCAGATGACCCTGAATGACAGAATGCATACACCTGCAAACATTTTGTTTTTAAAGTTTTCTATGGATATAATGACTAGGAGTAAGGAAAGTACATGTGACCTCATGCACCACATTCTTCAGAACAAATGCTTCCTCGGCTGCAATTATGTCATCATGAAATCATGTTCCACATTCTAAAATAAACTCATTGCCATATGAATTGTTATCTGACTGAGATATTTTTATAGTTGTCTTTTAACAGCTTCCTTAGAAGTGTCTTCCAAATTTCTCACAATACCAAAACAAAAATTTCTTTCTTCCTTCATCTTATCCGAGTAAGTATGTCAAACATGAATGTTCAGCAACCACCCTTATCCTGCATTGCACACACACATTTACTTAAATTTCACTCACACATGCGCGCGCGTGCACACGCACGCACGCACACACACACACACACACACACACACACACACGGGGTTTTTTTAAGCTAAATCTTCAAAATACACAGTTTTGACTTCCAAGAAAGATCAAAGAACATTTTCCTCAATGTCGCGGTTCGGGACTCACCTGTGGACGTGGGTGTCCTGTGACCAGACAGGTCAGTTCTAGGGTTTCTCCTTCCCGTATGGTGTAGACCCTTTCAGAGTAGCGCTCCTCCTCAATGTTACAGGCCAAGCCTGAATGCACAATACGAACCGTTGGGGGAGCTGTTGAGTCAGGAAGAAGGGAGACAAGATACATAAAAAAATAAGTCAACTGTTCTCCCATGAATCATCCTGGTTGTGAGAGCAATTCTTATTGGACTTTAACAGAGTCAGATCCATCAGTCTGAACACTTTGAGCAATTCCAAGGGATTAAAGATACTGATGGGCAGAAAGCTTCAAATTTATCTAACAGTCACCAAGACATTCTGAAAATGGCAAAGGGTAACAGAACAATGGGAGAACACTGGTGACTTAGGAAATCACCATCATTATAAGACTACATGATAAAATCTGACTGCTAAAATGTAAGAGGTCCCTTCCTTTCTGAAACCCAAAATTTATTTATATATGTATTTATTTATTTATTTATTAAAGATTTTTTTTATTTATTTGACAGAAAGATCACAAGTAGGCAGAGGAGCAGGCAGAGAGAGAGAGGGGGGAAAGCAGGCTCCCTGCTGAGCAGAGAGCCCGATGCGGGGCTCGATCCCAGGACCCTGAGATCATGACCTGAGCCGAAGGCAGAGGCTTACCCACTGAGCCATCCAGGCGCCCCATGAAATCCAAAATTTAATATAGTAAAGGATGATGTCCAAAATCCAGGTAGTACAAACTCAAAAGACCATTAGAGAGGAAAAAAGAATGTGAATGAAAGCTACTGGCATTTTTCTGTTAATTTAATAAGCCTCGTGGTGCAAATAGGGAGCTGACAAATGAGAAGATTTGGTTATGAGGAACTGAAACCAACTTGGTTTTTAATATTTATAGACTCCTCTGTTGATATGAGCAAAAGATGATCAGTGAATTAAGCCACTGAAGAAGGCAATGAATCATTAATGCCCAAATATTAAATTCTGATTCAGACATAGTTCTCATGAAGTTATCCAAATTCCTAAGTGTAATTTTTACCTTTTTCAATACCACACAGGTCAATAAAACCTGGCGAGCATTCACTGACTTACAAGTCATTGGAAATCCACTATATGCAAAATGAGTCATGAGAAACACTTGGATAATAAGATATGCTGCTTCCTGTCACCAAGGAGATGACTATCAGTCACTAGTTTCAAATTGGAGATCACCTCCTTCGTGAATCCAGGATTTTTGTTTGAAATAAATACATTTGGGAGAGAAGAAGGTTTTTTTTTTAAATTATTATTATTTAATATGATATTATATATTATATATAAGATATATATATATGTTATATCATATATTTATTATTTATTAATAATTATAATTATTATTCAGTTAGCCAACATACAGTTATTTTAAATAAAGTCAAGTGGGAGGGCTCAATCTACTCAATCTACAGGTAAAGGACAATAATCTCTAGAATTTCCTGTTTCAATCTCAACCTAAACAACAGTATTGCCAGCAGAGGCTATGGTTTCTTAAAAATTAATAAGGACATAGTTGGAATTTTTTATTTAACATTAAAAGGACCATGAATGTTATAGAATGTGGATAAACTTGGTGATTCTATGGAGGAAATAAAATGAATATAAGTCTAACTTAAGGGAAAATTCTTTCTGGAAAAAACCTGTGTTCTGAAAGTAACACGAAAGAAAGTTTCCAATATCTATGCTTTGTTTTATAGAACCATATGTATACAGTACTCGTAGTATGTACCAATTGAAAAGGACATATTTTATTAAGCTTCTCAATTTCAAGCAGAAACTGAAGGATAGAAAAGCCTATTTATAGATAATAATGCAACTAGGTATTTCAAGATTTTTCTGGATATCCAAGCTGAGTCCTATTCTTCAGTTTTCAAATTCATAATTCCATTCTCCAATACTCTGCATCAAATGAAAGGAAAAAATCTCCAAAATCATGATAAGAAGATGAGAATTTAGTGGTTCTTATAATCACTATGCAGAGAAAGCTCCCCAGAAACTTTCTGTATTTTATTTTTTAAAATACAGACTTCAGGGGCGCCTGGGTAGCTCAGTGGGTAAAGCCTCTGCCTTTGGCTCAGGTGGTGATCCCACATTGGGCTCTCTGCTTGGCGGGAAGCCTGCTTCTCCTCCTCTCTCTCCACCTGCCTCTCTGTCTACTTGTGATCTGTCAAATAAGTAAATAACATATTTTTTAAAAATTAGAGATTTCAGAGGTATGGCCAGAAATTTGTTACGTATGCAGAAAAATCTAGGAATCTGCATTTTTACCAAATACCCAAATGATAGCAATACCAGTGCTACTTAGACCAGATGACTAGGAATAATTTTCTAAAACGTACAAGTGTGTGTTGACTAAAGGAAAATACTCCAAGGGATAAAATATCCTTCTCCTTTTAATATTTTCAAGTAACTAAACTTCATGCTGTGCATTATTTCACTGGTTTGGAAAATTAAATGATGCTCAAACAAATCAAATGTTTTGTCTGGTCTATAAAACCAATATGTCAAAAAAATTTTAAACCATGGCTTTGGACACTGTCTAGACATTATAATAATTTGTTTAGTTTTATGACATTAGAAATTCTTATCCGCAGTGTTTTTCTTTGTGTTCTGATACATTTCACACAATGTTTCCTATAAATCATTTCCTACGGTGATTAAATTTAAACTTCAATTTAGATAATACTAGAGAACTACTTATTTTTAAACATCTATCATACAAAGTACATACATATTATAGAGGTTAACAAACTGATGACAATCAATAAAAATCGGCAAAATAGGGGCGCCTGGGTGGCTCAGTGGGTTAAGCCTCTGCCTTCAGCTCCGGTCATGATCTCAGGATCCTGGGATCGAGTCCCGCATCGGGCTCTCTGCTCCGCAGGGAGCCTGCTTCCTCCTCTCTCTCTCTCTGCTTGCTTCTCTGCCTACTTGTGATCTGTCTCTGACAAATAAATAAAAAAATAAAAAAATAAAAAATAAATTGGCAAAATATAAATAGAAAATATAGATTCATTACTTATATATTTCCATACCAAATTTAGCTTAATAATTGCTAGCACCTGTCTACTAATACATCTACTTATAGAGTAGCATGACATTTTTCCTGCTTAATTTACACCTTATTTTTGTCTTAACTTCAAATCAATGAATAGCATTGTTATTTTTAAGCTATATCTTTCCAAAGCAGCATTATGCAAATAAGTAGCTTTATTTAAAACATATAAATTATACAGGAAGCGCATTGTGTTCATTTACAAGGGTTAATTTTCTGCTATTTTCATCTATATTTTAACACATTCTTGGAAAAGGTAATTGCCTATATGAACCTACCGTCTCTCTTATGGGAGGGTGGAATATTCTGCCAAATTTTAGGAGTGGAAGATGTATTTTTCCTAGTATGCATTAAGATATGTGCAGAGTACTTTTGCTGCTCAATGATAAGACAAATATTTTGAAGCTTCCAAGAAGTTTTGGTGTGCAGAAAGCTCAACTGAAAAGGTCTTAGCTCATCCAGGTCATCTCTCTTATTTCCAAATTGAGGACATCAAGTGACCTGTTCACAGGCTTGGAGCTACTTGTGGCCTAAATGAGAGGAGAACCAGTGGTCCTTTGTTCTTTTCTCTATTTTGTGCTATTAAAATGATGTCTGACATAGTTAAATTAGGATTCTAAACAAATCCTAAACTAGATGTACACTAGACTAGGAGAATAAAAAAGAAAAAAAAAAAGATTGAGAAACTGTTCATGAAGTTGTTAGAGCACCATAAGTAGATGAGCAATGTGAATACTATAATTGCTACAAACAACGATTGTCATGTTTCAATTCGCCATTCTGCCTCCAGTTACTGCCAAAGCCAGGAAATCTCACAACTGCCAAAATAGTATTTTGTAATTCCTATTTTCATCATGTGCTCTTCCTGCCTAAGGATTCATGATATCTCTCCACGACACTCCACAGAGTTCTAATGCCTCTAGGTGCTCTGCAAAGGTCCTCATACCGATGATACAACCCGAAATGCTACTTCTCTGTAACATCAGCCCAACATCGGTGGGAAGGTAAAAAGCACCGAGATTTTAAGCCTTTGGTCTCATACACAGACTTTCAAGCATGTATTCATTGAGCAACCACTATACATCACATGTGACAGCCTTTGCTCACGATATTCTGCCATCTAGAATTCCCAGACTGATATTTAGATCAACGTTCCTGAAACCTTCTTGGATTATTTAGCAGTGATTCTCTTTTCTTGGCTTCAAGAGAAAGGTACTGCTCAGTGGTTCTCCTTTTTCTTAACACGCTGACTTTATATTAAGCACTTCGTTGCCGAGTACCTTTTTAGACATATGCTCCACACCACATGATTCAGAGCACAGACTATGTTTATATTTAATAATTTATTTTATTTTAATAATTAACTTGTAATTTATGTTTTAGCAAATATCATTATAATGACATCAACATCCTAGTTTAGCAAAAATATCAATTATTATGGCACTGAATTTACTTACTCTAAATATAAAGGCAATTTGCAGTACTATCACTGAATCAAGTCATCTTTTATCCTCTGCCTTGTTGAAAAAAGCCTCAATTCATCATCCTGAAATTGGACAAAGGGTTATGAGGCCCATTGCCCTGTAGAGTCAGCAATGAATTAAAATGTTAAAATATTGCCTGAGACTCATATTCATCCAAATTTGTTTGAAGTAAACCAAATCGCATTACATAAAATCTTTCCTAACACTAATCACATCAACTCCCTTAATTTGAGTAAATTAGCTTTGGGTTCAAAAGGTCAGCCTAAAAGGGCAAAAGAGAGAATTCTTTTATCTTGTTAGAGTATACTTTTGAAAGTTAAACCAAATTCTCTCTGTATTCTGTTGGAGAGAGAACACAAATAAATTATTCTCCAATGGCAACAACCAGGAGCATTTTAAGCTTTCCTTCTCATATACAGGCTTTCAAGCTTGTATTTGCTGAACAACAGCTATAGATCAGGCATTAGGCTATGTTCTGGGGATATAAAACTTAATGCCATGATCTGTATCTTTTAGCATACAGATCTGTGTTTTACAGAGCCAATGACATGTATCCTAGGTCTGCAAAAATGCATGTGAAGAGAACAAAGGGAAAGGACATCCAGAGATAGGAAACAGTGTGTTCAAAGGCATGTCTATAAGAAACTGCCTGCAGTGTTTAGGAAATAACTCCATTAAAATGTGGTCCATGTAGTTTATAACTTACTCTGAATTTTGACACTGGTGCCACTCTCTCAAGTTGCCATTATGTGTCCAGACACAGCAGAGACACTGTATAGCTCTGGGAATGGAAATTGGGCCAGAGACCTACTTTAGAGGTTTTGTTAGACAGGAGTTGAAGATTAACTGGATGTGGAGTGAAGGAGGAAGAGTTAAAATGACACTGAAGTTTATACCTTGATTAACTAGGTAAAAGATGATTTTTTAAAAATTTATTTATTTAAGAGAGAGAGCAGGGAACAGGAGTAGAGGAAGAGAGCTACAAGCAGACTCTGCACTAAACAAGGAGCCTGAGGCAGGGCTTGATCTCACAACTCTGAGATCATGACCTGAGCCGAAACCAAGGGTGAGATGCTTAACTGACTGAGCCACCCATGTGCCCTAAAAGATCATGGCTTTAACAGAAAATGCTCCCTTGAGCACCTGTCTGGGTCAGTTTGTAGAGTATGCAACTCTTGATCTCAGGGTCATGGGTTTGAGCCCCATGTTGGGTCTAGACCCAAGAAGGAAGGAAGGGAGGGAGGGAGGAAGAAAGGAAAGAAGAGAGAAGGAGAGGAAGGAAGGAAGGGAGGAAAGAAGGAAACAAATGCTTTCTTGATCGCTAGGGACTCCACATTATTCACTCATGGGAGAGATTTGAGGTGAGGAGTTCTGAGCCCAAATCACAGAGGACTTTGTTAGACTAAGAACTTAGCTGCAAAGCGTTCTTGAAAGAGACACTTTGGCCCACAGCTGTCCGGTAGCAGGCACTGTTCCTGAGGCACTCATTGTTATTAGTCAGTAAATAGTTTTGGTATTTGGAGTTTTCTCTCATGTAAGATCACCAAGTAAGAGCTCTGTAGTCTGGTAAATCCCTCAAATCCCTAATGCAACGACTCTCTGGGAATTCCAGTTGCCAATATAGTCTTGACACTTTTCAACACCAAGTCAAGACAGCTTATTCTTGGCATAGACCGCAGATATCTGGGGATAGGCAGTGTGGAGAGAGGGATGCTCAGCAGCCCCCTCTTAGAAGCCCTGGGGAAGACATCAGTGAGCTACCCTGCACCAGCATGCCTCACACATTCTGTCAAGAGACAGTGGTCCAGAGACACAGAGACAGAGACAGAGAGAGCATCTCACATCTTACTGCTCTCATGAATCAAGAGATAATACAGTTGACACTTATTTAACATCATTCTTAGTAAGCATTCAGTTTTGCTTTTAAAGAAATATAACAATAACCAAATTTATTTCCATTTTTCTATTGATTTAAGTGATTATATTCTTTCATAAAACACTTCTCAGTCTTCTACAATGTCTTACATTTAGCTAATTGACATTAACAATAACTGGCCTCTTCTGCTTATTTCACAACCTCCATACAGCATATTTGAGTAGTAATTCTAAAAAATAAAAAAAATGGTGCCTCCTTTTATTATTTTCTGTATTTCCTGTGCAAGTTACTAGTTTAAGATAGTAGGTGAGCCTTCTTCCCCTTCCTTTTTCTTTTCTTAAAGATTTTATTTATTCATTTGACAGACAGAGATCACAAGTAGGCAGAGAGGCAGGCAGAGAGAGAGGAGGAAGCAGTCTCCCTGCTAAGCAGAGAGCTCAATGCGGGGCTCGATCCCAGGACCCTGGGATCATGACCTGAGCCTAAGGCAGAGGCTTTAACCCTTTGAGCCACCCAGGCGCCCCTCCCCTTCCTTTTTTAATGATGATCTCCCAACTCAAATTTTCAATTAAGTATTGTGTCTATAGGCATGGTCCATAATTATCCCTCTTGTTGTTTACAACCCTTTGCCTAATATCTTTCTCCTTAGGCTCACTACATTACATATTATGGTATCACAGACACAGACAGGGAAGAAGAGAATAGGAAGATCTGGGAGAGGAAATGAAGAACTCAGTTTCAGATGCTGATAGTGAGCTGACCAACAGCTAAAAAGTGATAGCTCGACACAAAAACCTATTGCTTCTAAATAGTAATGCATTGTTGACAAAAGAATAGGTGAAATCTCTAAAACAGAGAATTTTTAGAATGAGAAGTTAGGAGGATAATGACAGAAACATGAGTAGTATGAATTCTTAATACAGAGAGGCCAAGGAAAAAGACTTACTATGTTTCTAAAGTCAGAGAAATAGAACAAAATGTGGTGTTTTAAAAGTGACATAAAGAGATGCTGAAGCACAGGGAACTGTCCAATACTGTCACTTACAACAGAGTTATAAATTAGGATGATCACAGACAAAGGGTCATTGCTTATGACAGCTAGGATGGCATTGGGGAATTCTGAGTGAGATACAATGGCAGAGTAATGGGGGTCAAAAGCTGAATGAGATAAGTTCAATTGAGAAGGAGAGGTCTTAGTAGGTCAAACTGAGCTTAGGGCAAAATGCAAAATTGTGGTTGAGGTTTACCCATGTGTAAAAAAGAATGGTAAGTATAAAATGGAATACAATATTATACCACCATCTCAGGATTGCAGAAACTAATTATTTACATTACAAGAAACAAACTATAATGTTTGTATTTCCAACATAACCATTTTTTTTGCAATACCTATTTCCTACTATTGTTCATCATTCTTTTAAAATTAACTTCCCTAAAATCCCGTCTTTTTTTTCTTTTCCTTCCTTTTCTCCTTTCTGTTTACTCTTTTCTTTAAGAAGATTTTATATTTTCATTTGACAGAGAAAGAGAGAGGAAGCAAGCACAAGCAGGGGGAGAAGTATAGGGGGAGCAAGAAGCTGCTGCTGAGCCCTGCTGAGCAAGAAGCCTGATGCAGGACTCAATCCCAGGACCATGGACTCATGACCTGAGCCAAAGGCAAATGCTTAACTGAGTGAGCCACCCAGGTATCCTTTTATTTACTCTTTTACAAGTTTAACTTTGCCAACCTTTGTACCACATATGCAGAAATCTCTCAAAACAACTAATCTCTTCTGTAAAAATAAAATCAAGTTTAATCCCCATAAATATGCTTACATGAATTCATATTTTAAAAACAGATAATACAACAGTATTCATTCTCCCATCAAGGCCTCCTCTTGTATTTCCTTTACACTTTAGTGATTAGAAATAATGGTACACCTTCTAAGCCATCCTTCTGCCACTGCTTTGCAGTCCTCAGACCACAGCAGCCTGGCTTCTGCCTATTGCCTGTATTTGTAAAAGAATAAGGCAGGAAAATAGAAGGTGGTAAGCTGCTAATTTTATCATTATTTTGATCTTCTACTTCTCCTTCAGTCTTAGTTTATGTGCCTTTGCTTCGGTGAAACTATAAAGACCTTATGAAATTATACCTTACTGTACACTTCAAAACAATATAGACTTATTACATACTATTCAGTATATAATAAGCATTGGTGAATTGAATATAAATTTATGAATATAAACACATATCAAGCATACCCATAAACAGAATGTTCAATTTGTATGGGTATTCTAACAATAGTTAAAATCCTTCTGTCATTATCATTTAAGTAATCCCAAATAAAGCAATATTCTGATACAAAACAGCATACAGTTTATTTTAAATAAGCTTTTAGCTTATTTGAGTTGTCTGATTCATTGGTTACCTTTAATTACTGCTATTTCTGCATATATGTGAATTGTTTCCCTACACCTTTCCCCTCAACCCCTATGTTAACACAATATTCCCATCCATTAGAGAGAAATACTTTTCCATCTTTAATTTGATGAGCTATAAAATAAGTGCTAAGGTCCTATTGATTATTCCAGATTTAATCAAAAGAAGGTCATATCTAGGGATGCTTGGGTGGTTGGTTAAGCAGCTAACTTCAGTTCAATTGATTAAGCAGCTGACTTCAGCTCAGGTCATGGTCTCAGGGTCCTGGGATCAATCCCACATCAGGCTCCATGCTCAGTGGGGAGTCTGCTGGATATTCTCTCTTTCCCTCTCCCCGTACCCCTCCCCCTGTTCATGTGTGCATGCATGCTTTCTCTCTCTTTCTCAAATAAATAAATTCTTTTTAAAAAGATCATATCTACCTCAAATGATTTTGGTGATGGACTCTTAACATGAAAGGTTTTAAATATTTTGCATATTATGTATCTTCAGTATATGCTGAGAAGCATTTTTATAAACTAATTGAACCTCCTTGAAAGATTCTCCAAAGCCCAAGATAAGGTAAAAAAATTAAACCCTGAAGCCTCTAGTTTTAGAAAGGCGTTATTAATGTTTTCTAAGTAATAGATTTTTTGATATGACTTTTTAGATTTATGTTAGCCAAGAATTTAAAGCAGAGTTTAAATTAAAAATTTAAACTTACCTATTTATATGCAATAGATCCTATTTAAGATGGAATAAAATTCGTCATCAAAGAAAATAACTTTCAAGAACAATTTAATTATGTGCATGAAATATCTCTGATGAACACTGATGCAAAACTCCTCAACAACATCCATTCATGATAAAGACCCTCAACAAAGTAGGTTTAGAGGGAACATACCTCAACAAAAAAGGTTATCTATGAAAAACCATAGTTCATATGATACTCAATGGTGAAAAACTTAGAGCTTTTCTTCTAAGACTGGCAACAAGACACGGATGGTCACTCTCACTACTTTTATTCAAAATAGCACTGGAAGTTCTAGCCACAGCAAATGGACAAGGATAAAAAAGGCATCTAAATTAATAAGGAAGACATAAAATTTTCACTATTTGCAGATGGCATGATAATCTACATAGAAAACCCTAAAAACTATACTAAAAACCTACTAGAACTGATAAATGAATTCAGTAAAGTTGCAGAATACAAAATTTATAGAAATCTGTTGCATGTCTATTCATTAACAGTGAAGTAGCAGAAAGAGAAATTAAGAAAACAATCTCATTTACAAATGCACCAAAAATAATAAAAGCACTAGGAATAAACTTAACCAAAGAGGTAAAAGACCTGAATTCTGAAAAATTTTAAAGCAATGATGAAAGAAATTGAAGATGACACAAACAAATGGAAAGATATTCCATGTTCATAGACTGGAAAAGCCAATATTGTTAAAATATTCATACTACTCAAAGTAATCTACAGATTTAATATAATCCCTATAAATACTAATAAAATTTTTCATAGAACTAAAATGTATACTACTAAAATTTGTATTGAACCACAAAAGACTCTGCATAGCCAAAGTAATCTTGTGAAAGAAGAATAAAGTTAGGGGTACCTGGAGGGGTCAGTTGGCTAAGTGTCTAACTCTTGATTTCAGCTCTGTTCATAATCAAAGGTTCGTGGGATCAAGCCTCATGTCTGGCTTTGGGCTCAGTGGGAGTGTGCTTGAGATCTACTCTCTCCCTCTCCCTCTGTCCTTCATCCCCCACCTCTAATAAATAAATAAATAAATAAATAAATAAATAAATAAATATTTTTAAAAAGGAAAAATAGAAGAAGAAAGTTGGAGTTATCACAATTTCAGATTTCAAGAATATACTTCAAGGTTAATCTAAATAGTACCTTAGCACAAAAATAGTCACAGGGATAAATGGAACAGAATAAAGAACACAAAAATGAACTCATGTTTTTATGGTCAATTAATCTATGACAAAGGAGGCAAGAATATATAATGGGGAAAAAAACAATCTCTTCAATAAACAATACTGGGAAAACTGGACAGCTACATGTAAAAGAATGAAATGGGGCCACATTTTTATACCAGGCACAAAAATACAGTAACACATGAAAAGATGTTCAATATCAGTACTCACCAGGGAAATGCAGCTCAAAATCACAATAAGATATCAACTTACACCTATCAGAATGGCTAAAATAAAAAACTCAAGAAATAACATGTGTTGGCAAGGGTATGGAGAAAAAGCAACCCTCATGCTCTATTGAGAGGAATGCAAATGCATGCAACCACTATGGAAGACAATATGAAGGTTCCTCAAAAATTTAAAATAAAATTACCATATGATCCACTGACTCCACTACTGAGTATTTATATCCAAGGAAAATGAAAACACTACTTTGAAAAGATATATGCACCCTTACATTAATTGCACCATTTACAATGGTGAAGATATGGAAGCAGCCCAAGTGTTCATCCATAGATAAATGGATAAAGAAGAGGTGATACATACTCACACACACAATGGAATACTACTCAGCCATAAAAAGAAGTGA
The DNA here is from genome assembly GCA_003697995.1 of Taxidea taxus jeffersonii. NCBI lineage: Eukaryota > Metazoa > Chordata > Mammalia > Carnivora > Mustelidae > Taxidea > Taxidea taxus. The sequence goes on from RCUC01000712.1 coordinate 50,436, forward strand.
GATCTTGCCATTTGCAATAACATGAATGGACCTAGAGAGTATTATGCTAAGTAAAATAAGTCAGTCAGAGAAAGACAAATACCATACGATTTCACTCATGTGTGAAATTTAAGAAACAAAACAAATGGACAAACAAAAATAGAAAGACAAAAAAGACTCTTAAACACAGAGAACAAATCGCTGCATACCAGAAGAGGTGTGTGGGAAAACAGTGAAACACAAAAAGAATAGAAAAGAATAAAGAATAAAAAGAGAATAGAAAGAATAAAAAATAGAATGAAAAAGAGAAGGAAATGACCTTCAAAAATAATGTAATTATGTACATGAAATTTTGATGTTAAACACAAAAAGCAGTAATGCAATTTAAATTGTAATGTTAAAACAACAATATAAGCAATAATATTTTTCTGTAAAAGAACTATCTTGTAAAGTCATTCTCCAAGCAGGGTACTTACTTTTTGGAAAATTGAACACATAACTGCAAATATTAATCTAAAATATCTTCCACAAAATGACATTTTTGAGTCCTATTTTTCTTAAGTGAAACAGTATAAAAATTTTAAATTTTATTACATGACGTTTTCTACATTTGCAACTTGAGATTTCATCAGAAATACCTTTCTTTGTTTTCACCTAGAAGCATAACCTATTGATATCTATGGCTAAAACTTCAAAGACTCTTTTTGTATGTTTTATAGATGGAAAAAAATACACATTTCACTGAATCTATGGTTTAGAGCATTTTTTTTCAAATAGAGCATTTGACAACCTCTCATGCGTGTGCCAGAGAGGGACAAGTCTGAGTCTGGCACCAGCCATGTATGTCCTCCGGTCTCTACATGGACATTCTCACCTGAAGTCCTCATGATGTTCTTCCCAGTATTTCTCAGGGGAAAACTGAGATGGGGATGTCTGAAAGTCCATCAAATATTCCATTAATCTCATATTTTGCTCACAGAGAATTTGTGTGAACTAAGCTGGGTATCTCAACTTGAAATATTAAGGGGAATTCCATATTCCCCCTCCTGGGTAGGAATGTGATACACTATATTCAAGTTCTTGGTTTTTTATTAGATCCTATAGTGTGTTCTAAATTGTTTCCAACTAAGAGTTGAATCAGGTCTCTAATTAATAAATTTTAGAAAAATAAAAAATAACTATGCCAGAAACTTTGGGGGCTAGACCATAGACTATCAACAACAACAGAAAAAGCTGAGATAAACCCACTTTTGCTTTGATGGCCCTGTTCCTTTTTTTTTTCTTTTTTAATGTAAATTCAACTAGCCAACTTAGTGCCTCATTAGTTTCAGATGTAGATGGCACTGTTCTTTATGTGCCTTGAGTAGGTGTGGGGCCACAGTGAAGAAGACAGAGAAATGATTATAACACTGAAAGAGAAGGCAGCATTTAATCCTTAAAACCTTTGATTAGGCCTTCTCCCTCTAAATCAAGCTTGTGAAATGGCTTCCTCCTAATAATGTCAGAAGCCATGTGTCATATGGTCAGCGAACCCTCCAAGGTTCTTTGAACCATATCTTCCTGACTTATGAATTATCACTGCATCTTATGAGATCAAGACTCCCAAAACCACAGATACTGATTACATCTTTTTTTTTTTTTACCACTACGGACTGAAATGTATACCTAAATACACTCATATCTCTGAAATTAAGAGCTTTTCAGCTTTCTTGGAAAGAACTTACAAAGCTACAGCAAATACTAACTAAAATGAAATTAGACTCATCATTGTGCTGCAACTTTAATCACAAATTGGGTATTTAGAGACAGCCTTTATTTCTTCCACTCTAGCTCATCAAGAAAACAAATGAGATTTACTACAGAATATGCCAAAAATTAAAACTTCAATTTGCTTCTCCAAGAGCGGCAATGGCAGGCAGAGGATTTTTAGGATCTGGCCTGCCAATTTCTCCATTGTTTCTCTCCACTGAGAAATCCCTGCCACTGCTTGTGACTAATACCAAGGACAAGGTCCTCAGCATGTCAGAAAAGTGCCTCTTAAACCGCAGAATACAGGAATCAGTGTGACAATGACCCACACCCAAAGTCCCTTTCTGAACAGAGCAGAAGAGCGATTATCACTAAGCAAGAATGAGTCAGACACCACGAGGACAGCACTCTCATGGACTGAGAATTTAGCAAACACCAGAACCTGTGAAACACATGTGATTTTGACAATTGCTAATTCTCTCTAAAGCCTGATGTATACCTTTAATTTCCATTTAAGAAAATGAGACACACTTGTGCTCGCTTCAGCAGCACAGAACTAAAATTAGAACAATACAGAGAAGATTTTCATGGCCCCTGCACAAGGATGACACACAATTTGTGAAGTGTTCCGTATTTCTGACCACTTTCTATGAAGGTAGGATGTGCAGAGAAGTGAATCTGAGGCAATATATGGGAAAACAGACCGTAGAAGGAGGGGCCAGCTCCCAGCAAGTGAGAAAGAAACAGAGCACAAAATCAGAACTTTTAGAAGTCTGCTCCACTGAGGGACATCACTCCAGTAGCAAAGCAGGGGCTGGAACACTTGCTGATACAGTATGGTCTCAGGACCCTCCAGCGTCACAGAAGGACAGGGGTGTGGCAGAGCTGCCAGGTATCGGAGCGGGGAAGCCGATTACAGAAAGGGAGCCGAGGAGGGGTCTCTCAGCTCGGGGTTACCTTAAACCATGATCCAAGGCCCAGTCGGGCAACTACTCTTTGAGCCAGGACCCCACAAGTGGCAGATATAGGGAGACCCCCATATCCTCCATTGGGTGGAGTGGAGGGGAGCATGCTGCAGAAAATCAGCTGGGTTTGGAGACTCCAAATGGGGCCATGCACCAGAGATAGAAACGTTTGGTCACAGACTGGGTGAGCTTGGAGTGTGACCCAAGACCAGGGAGACGGGAGGGTTGACTTTTTTTCACTGGGGGCTCACTGAGAAGTGGGCACCCTGAGCTCTGGCTCCTATGGGCCGGAGATTGGGAAGCCTTTGTTTTTATTCTCCTCCTCTAAAGCTGTATGGAAAGCTTCAGGGAACAAAAGCTACCAAGAGCAAAACCATGCAGAATACTTAGCCTGAACCCTGGCAAAGGTAGTGCATTTCCACCTCAGGCAAAGACATTTGAGAATCACTACAACAGGCCCCTCCCTGGCAAGATCAGCAAGAACTCATCCCACCTAGACAAAGTTTACCAATCAGTGAGAACCACAAAATACCAGTGGTAGGGTAATACAGCACACAGAATTCGTAGCTTTTTCCCCATGATTCTTTAGTCTTGTAGAGTTAAGTTTTTTAAGTTTTCATTATTTTTTCTTTTTGTTTTTTTTTTTAATTTTTTCTCTTTCCTGTTTTAACTTATTTTAACTATTTTATCTTATTAATACCTTTTTAAAAAGCTTTTTTTAAAATTTTCATTTTTATAGTCCTATTTCAATATAGTCCTATTCCTTTTCACTGTATTTAATCTTATTTTTTGAATAGATTTAAGTTTTTATTTCTTTAAAATTTTGGGATACAGTTTCTTCTAACAGATCAAAATACATCCTAAATCTAGCATATAGCTTTGTTCCAGTCTCCAGCCTGATCACATTCTCTCTTTTTTTTTCCTTTATTCTTTTTCCCAGCCAACTGCTTATCTTATCAATTCCTTTCTTAAACTTTTTTTTAAAATTTTCATCTTTACAGTCATATTCCATCACATTATCATGTTTACCCATATATTTATATATACATAAGTTTTTCTTTCTTTAAAATTTTGGGAGGCAATTTCTTCTAAAAGGCCAAAATACACCCAAAATCAAGTGTGTACCTCTGTTCTATTCAACAGCCCAATCATATATTTATTTATTTATTTATTTACCCCCCCTCCTTTCTTCTCCTCCCTGATTTTGTGTAGTGTATATTTTTCTGGGGTCAATGTTACCCTTTTAGCATTGTGTTGTCTCATTCATCTATTTTTATCTGGACAAAATGACAATGTAGAAAAACTCACCTCAAAAAAAGAACAAGAGGCAGAACCAACTGCTTGGGACCTAATCAACACAGACATAAGTAAGATGTCAGAAATAGAATTTGGAATGATGATTATAAAGATGCTAGCTGGGCTTGAAAAAAGCATTGAAGATACTAGAGAATCATTTTCTGGAGAAATAAAATCCCTTTCTGGAGACATAAAAGAACTGAAATCTAACCAAGATGGAAAAAAAAAAAAAACGCCATTAATGAGGTGCAATAAAAAATGGAGGCTCTTACTGCTAAGGTAAATGAGGAAGAAAAGAGAGTTAGTAACATAGAAAACCAAATGATGGAGAATAAAGAAGCTCAGAAAAAGAGAGATCAACAACTACTGGATCACAAAGGGGGAATTTGAGAGATAGGTGATACCATAAGATGAAAACATATTAGAATAATTGGGATCTAAGAAGAAGAAGAAAGGGAAAGAGGGGCAGAAGGTATATTGGATCAACTTATACAAGAGAATTTCCTTAACGTGGGGAAAGAAAAAAGCATCAAAATCCAGGAGGTACAGAGCACCCCTCTCAAAATCAATAAAAATAAGTCAACACCCAGTCACCTAGTAGCAAAATGTACCAGACTCAGAAACAAACAGAAAATCCTGAAAGCAGCTCAGGACAAGAGGTCTATAACATACAAAGGTAGAAACATTATATTGGCAGCAGATCTATCCACAGAGCCTTAGCAGGCCAGAAAGGACTGGAATGATATATTCAGAGCAATAAATGAGAAAAATATGCAGCAAAGAATACTATACCCAGGTAGGCTGTCAATGAAAATAGAAGGAGAGATAAAAAGCTTCCAGAACAACAACAACAAAAAAACTAAAAGAATTTGCAAACACCAAACCAGTACTATAGGAAATATTGAAAGGGGTCCTCTAAGCAAAGAAAAAGAGCCTTAAAGTAAAAGACCAGAAAGGAACAGAGACAATATACAATAACAGTCACCTTACAGGCAATACAGTAGCACTAAACTCATATATTTTAATAGTTACCCTGCATGTAAATGGTCTAAATGCCCCAATCAGAAGACGCAGGGTATCAGAATGGATTTTTTTAAAAAAGACCCATCGATATGCTGTCGGCAAGGAACTAATTTTAAACCCCAAAACACCTCCAGATTTAAAGTGAGGGGATGAAAAACCATTTACCATGCTAATGGACAACAAAAGAAAGGTGGGGTGGCAATCTTTATATCAGATAAATTAGATTTTAAGCCAAAGACAATAATAGGAGGTGAGGAAGGATACTATATCATGCTTAAAGAGTCTGTCCAACAAGAAGACCTAAAAATTTTCAATATCTATGCCCCTAACATGGGAATAGCCAACTATATAAACCAATTAATAACAAAATCAAAGAAACACATTGACAATAATACAATAATAGTAGGGGACTTTAGCACCCCCCTCACTGAAATGGACAGATCATCCAAGCAAAAGATCAACAAGGAAATTAAGGCCTTAAATAACACACTGGACCAGATGGGCATCACACATATACTCAGAACATTCCATCCCAAAGCAACAGAATACACATTCTTCTCTAGTGCACATGGAACATTCTCCAGAATAGATCACATCTGGGTCACAAATCAGGTCTCAACTGGTACCAAAAGATGGGGATCATTCCCTGCATATTTTCAGACCACAAGGCTCTGAGGCTAGAACTCAATCACAAGAGGAAAGTTGCAAAGAACTAAAAAATATGGAAGTTAAATAGCACCCTACTAAAGAATGAATGGGTCAACCAGGGAATTAAAGAAGAATTTTTTAAAATTCATGGAAACAAATGAACATGAAAACACAACTGTTCAAAATCTTTGGGATACAGCAAAGGCAGTCTTGAGAGGAAAGTATATAGCAATAGAGGCCTTTATCAAGAAACAGGAAAGGTCTCAAATACACAACCTAACCCTACACCTAAAGGAGCTCGAGAAAGAACAACAAAGAAAGCCTAAACCCAGCAGGAGAAGAGAAATAAAGATCACAGGCAGAAATCAATGAAATAGAAACCAAAAGAACAGTAGAACAGATCAACAAAACTAGGAGGTGGTTCTTTGAAAAAATTAATAAAACTGATAAACCCCTGGTCAGACTTACCAAAAAGAAAAGAGAAAGGACCCAAATAAATAAAATCATGAATGAAAGAGGAATGATCACAACCAACACCAAATACAAACAATTATAAGAACATACTATGAGCAAATTTGTATTTGCTCATACACCAGCAAATCTGAAGACCTGGAAGAAATGGATGCATTTCTAGAGATGTATAAACTACCAAAACTGAACCAGAAAAAAAATGTAAATACTGAACAGACCTGTAACCAGTAAGGAGACTGAAGCAGCCATTAAAAATCTCTCAACAAACAAGGGTCTTGGGCCAGACAGCTTCCCAGAGGAATTCTACCAAACATTTAAAGATGAATTAATACCTATTCTCCTGAAACTGTTCCAAAAAACAGAAAAGGAAGAAAAACTTCCAAACTCATTTTATGAGCTCAGCATTACTTTGATCCCAAAACCAGACAAAGAACCCCCCTCCAAAAAAAAAAAACTAGAATTACAGACCAATATCCCTGATGAACATGGATGGAAAAATTCTCACCAAAATATTAGCCAATAGGATCCAACAGGACATTGAAAGGATTATATCTCCACAACCAAGTGGAATTTATCCCTGGGCTGCAAGTTTTGTTCAACATCAATCAATAAGATACAATACATTACATTAATACATTAATAAAAGAAAGAACAAGAACCATATGATACTCTCAATAGATGATGAAATACATTTGACAAAGTACAGCATACTTTCTTTTTTTTTTTTTAAAGATTTTATTTATTTATTCGACAGATAGGGAGATCACAAGTAATCAGAGAGGCAGGCAGAGAGAGTGGGGGGGAAGCAGGCTCACCGCTGAGCAGAGAGCCCAATGTGGGACTCGATCCCAGGACCCTGAGATCATGACCTGAGCCGAAGGCAGCGGCTTAACCCACTGAGCCACCCAGGTGCCCCTACAGCATACTTTCTTGATCAAAATTCTTCACAGTGTAAGGATACAATGTATATACCTCAATTATCATAAAAGCCATCTATGAAAAACCCACAGCGAATGTCATCTCAATGGAGAAAAACTAAGAGCTTTTCCCCTAAGGTCAGGAACATGACAAGGCTGTTCACTATCACCACAGCTATTCAACATAGTACTAGAAGTTCTAGCCTCAGCAATCAGACAACAAAAAGAAATTAAGGGCATCCAAATCAGCAAAGAAGAAGTCAAACTCCCACCAGTCTTTGCAGATGATACGATACTTTATGTGGAATACCCAAAAGACTCCACTCGAAAAGTGCTAGAACTCATACAGAAATTCAGTAAAGTGTCAGGATATAAAATCAATGCACAGAAATCAGTTGCATTTCTATACAACAACAAGACAGAAGAAAGAGAAACTAAGAGTTGATCCTGTTTAAAATTGCAGCCAAAACTGTATGATACCAAGGAATAAATCTAACCAAAGAAGTCAAGAATCTGTACTCAGAAAACTACAGAGTACTCATGAAAGAAATTGTGGAAGACACAAAGAAATGGAAAAACATTCCATGCTCATGGGTTGGAAGAACAAATATTGCGAAAATGTCTATGCTACCTAGAGCAATCTACACATTTAATACAGTCCCTATCAAAATACCTTCAACTTTTATCAAAGAAATGGAAAAAAAAATCTAAAATTTATATGGAACAAGAAAAGACCCTCAAATACCCAGAGGAATTTTTAAAAAGGAAACCAAAGTCGTTAGCATCACAATTCCAGCTTTAAGCTCAATTACAAAACTGTAATCATCAAGACAGTATGGTACTGGCACAAAAACGGACACACAGATCAGTGGAACAGAAAAGAGAGCCCAGAAATAGACCCTCAATTCTATGGTCAACTAATCTTCTACAAATCAGGAAAGAATGTCCACTGGAAAAAAGACAGTTTCTTCAACAGATGGTGTTGGGAAAATTGTACATCCACATACAGAAGAATGAAACTGGACCATTTCCTTACACTACACACAAAAATAGATTCAAAATGGATAAAAGACCTCGATGTGAGAAAGGAATCCATCAAAATCTTGAGAAGAACACAAGCAGCAACCTCTTTGACCTCAGCCATAGCAAATTCTTCCTAGAAACATCACCAAAGACAACTGAAGCAAGGGCAAAAATGAACAATTGGAACTTCATCAGATAAAAAGCTTTTGTACAGCAAAGGAAACAGTCAACAAATCCAAAAGGAAGCCAACAAAATGGGAGAAGATATTTGCAAACAACATATCAGATAAAGGGCTAGTATCCATAATCTATAAAGTCTCAGCAAACTCAACACCCAAAGAACAAATAATCCAATCAAGAAACGGGCAGAAGACATGAACAGACATTTCTGCAAAGAAGACATCCAAATGGCCAACAGACACATGAAAATGTGTTCAACCTCACTTGACATCAGAGAAATACAAATCAAAACCACAAGGAGATAACACTTCACACCAGTCAGAATGGCTAAAATTAACAAGTCAGGAAACAACAGATGCTGGGGAGGATTTGGAGTATGGTGAACCCTCCTACATTGTTGGTGGGAATGTAAGCTGGTGCAGCCACTTTGGAAAACAGTATGGAGGTTCCTAAAAAAGTTGAAAATAGAGCTATCCTATGACCCAGCTATTGCACTACTGGGTATTTACCCTAACGATACAAATGTAGATCCGAAGGGGCACATGCACCCGAATGTTTATAGCAGCAATGTCCACAATAGCCAAATTATGGAAAGAACCTAGATGTCCATCAAGAGATGAATGGATAAAATGATGTGGTATGTGTATGTGTGTGCACACACTAGAGTACTATGCAGCCATCAAAACCCCCAAAATCTTGTCATTTGCAACAATGTGGATGGAACTAGAGGATAATATGCTAAGCAAAATAAGTCAATCAGATAAAGACAATTATCATATGATCTCACTGATATGAGGAATTTGAGAAACAAGACAGAGGGTTGTAAGGGAAGAGAGGAAAAAAATGAAACAAGATGAAACCAGAGAGGGAGACAATCTGTAAGAGACTCAATCTCAGGAAACAAACTGAGAGCTGCTGGAGGAGAGGGTGGTAGGAGGGATGGGGTGACTGAGGGATGGACATTGGGGAGGGTATGTGCTTTGGTGAGTGCTGTGAATTACATAAGACTGATGTATCACAGACCTATACCCCTGAAACAAATAATATATTATATGTTAATTAATAAAGAAAATGAGACGCCCTCAGTGAAACTTAGGAAATTTCAAAGTTTAGTTTTAACTACATTTCTGCCTTTACCATAAAAAACAAATTTTGTTGTGTTTCATTTTGCCATGTCCCATCTTCATTTTTAAGAGGTCAGACCTTCCTTTTTATCTTTGGAATTTAGGGGCAAAAAAACAGAATACAGAAAGAAAAGCGTCACTTATATACTGATAGGCAAAATGTATTTTTATTAAATTAGTTCATGCCATAAGAGCCGGAATAAAAATATCTGTTTAAATCATGCAATGTGAAACATAAGCAATTATTAGTAAATATTATCATTCACACTCTATTTTTTAAAATCTTAAGCTTAAGCAATTTCAAAAATATATAAACTTTGCTTCCACTTCACAATTGCCCTAATTCTCTTAATCTCGGTAGATAAAGGTAACACTTTTCTGTCTGGATCCACTAGGTTTTTTCCCATGAAATTAGAGTCATTTTAAAAAACTGATTAGTCTTCTGATTTTCATTAAATCGTGTTTCTGGACTTCAAATATTCCACCTTCTTCCTTGCTCTGCCAAGTTTCTCTGATAGATAAAATCCAATGAATGACTAAGCTCATTATGATTCAGGTCACCAGCTCTGTCTATCTTTCCAGGTCTCCTATAATGAACCATCACTCAGATATCATCTTACACTCCCACTTTTACTAGTCCACTCTCCCTGGGACCTACCTCACCAACACCAACATTACAATTTTACATAATCAACATAAGTTAAGCCAATAACTAAAGCAGTCAAAAATTTAAGCAAAAAAATGTTATTTATTCTTTCAAGAGGAACATTTTGCCATAAGTAATTTTCTTCCACACCTGCTTTATGTTATTGGTAAATAATGAACAATGAATATCTATGTAGTCCTCTAATTCAAAAAAAATTTCTAGGGGTGCCTGGGGGGCTCAGTTGGATAAGAATCTGCTTCTGCTCAGGTCATGATCTCAGGGTCCTGGGATCAAGACCCATGTGGGGCTCCCTGCTCAGTGGGGATTCTGCTTCTCCTTTTCCCTCTGCCCCTTCTCCCACACTTGTGTGCGCACTCTCTCTCTCTATCACTCTCTCAAATAAATAAATAAAATACTTACAAAAAAGTTTCTAGTGATAAAAGAGTTTAATATTTCTAAGATTTTTAATTTAGAGTATTGGGTTTGGGGTCAACTGTGTGGCTCAGTCAGTTAAGTATCTGACTCTTGATTTCAGCTTAGGTCATGATATCCTCAGTGGGTAGATCAAACCAAAAGTCAGGCTCCATGCTGGACATGGAGTCTGCTTAAGATTCTCTCCCCTTTCCTCTGCCCCTCCCCTCTTCTCCTCCATGTGTGTGTGCCTTCTCTCTCTCTCTCATAAATAAATAAACAAATAAACAAATAAACACATACGGGACACCTGGGTGGATTAGTAGGTTAAGCACTGAACGCTTTGATTTCAGCTCAAGTATGATCTTAGGATTCTGAGATCAAGCCCTGCACTGGGCTTAGGGCTGTTCCTGGAGTCTACTTAAAATTCTCCCTCTTCTTCCCCTCCCCCATATGTGAAGGTATGCATGCTCTCTCTCATTGTCTGTCTCTCTTAATAAAGTAATGCAGAAAATCTTTTAAATAAATAAGGAAGGAAGGAACGAAGTGAAGTAAATAAATAAATAAATAAGTAAGTAAGTAAGTAAATAAATAAATAAAGTCTTGGGTTTAAAGTTGAATTTCTTGGGTCAGAAACACTAGCATAAAATCTTGGATAGTCTCCCTTCCTCATATATCAAATGGGGATGATAAAACTTTTTACCTCACACTGCTTCAGCAATCACATTATACAATGTGCATCTGGAGCTTACATCAATGTCTGGCTCATAGCATTAAACATTCAAAGTTTTAGTCATTGACAGCCTGAAATCTCCACGTATGGAGCAAACATTGAAAGAATAATATTATTGCTGATTAGTAAAATCACTACATTTTCTTCCTAATAATTTACATGAGACACAATGAAAAAAATATGTAAAAATGGTATCAATTTTATATAAACTGTCCATATGATGAAATGATCAAATTTGTCAACAAATATAAACTTGTATTTTTGAGGCCCATTGATCAATTAAATAAATGAAAATTATTGCTGAAAATTTTGTCTGAAACTGGTGCTTTTCAAGGATAAATTACTTACTATCATAAACATTTTTAAATACATAAAAATAAGAAAACAGTAAAGAACAAGTGGGTACAGCTACAGAGAAGTGTTTCAGATAGGTTTTTATCTAATTAATCACATAATCAGCATTCTTAGAAATATATTTTAATACTCTGAGTGCAAAGTATGTATTTGATTCCCTATTATAATCTAAAAAAAAAAAAACCAACAAACATTTGTAAAAATTTCGAAGACATATCCAAACAATTATAAAATAACACTTTCGATACTGAAGTTTCAAAAACTAAAATGAATAATGGAGGAATGACACAAGCCAAGAATGTTATTATGCAGACGAAGCCTCCATTTTAATTAAGGATTGAGGACGAGAGAACTGAGGGTCTAAATCCAGAGCTATTTTGACATATATCAAATGTTCCTTAATTTCCAATTAAAGGCCTTTTTGACAGGTTCTCATGTCGATATGTTCCTATTAGCTACCAGTACCTTTAAGTAGTGTTTTGTCACTGACCTACATTAGTATATCAAATATGATAGCAAATTATGGCCTCACACAATAATAATTCAGATTACAGTCTCTAACTAAACATTTAGAAAAGCACCTCAATAGCAATGAAACATGAATACCTCTGTTTCAACTTTATTTATTTGATGAGACACTAGAGAAAAATTAAATATGATGATAAATAGCCTCCCTGTATCCTCCTGTCTACTTGACAGTTTCTCTCGAATATCTTAATATAGTCTAATATATCCAAAATATATAATATGTATACTGTATTATATACACATAATTCAACACCTCCATAATATATAATACAGATAACATATCCATAACATCTCTCTCTCCTCAAAAAGATGTCTTCTTTCAGCCTTTTCTGTGTCATCAAATGGCAAGACCATCAGAAAAACTGCCTGTACCAGTTAGCTAGACCTCTCCTTGACACCATTACCAAGAGCTGTTGACTCTACCCTCTTAATTGGCCCATTCCCTCCATTTTCAGCACAAGCATGCCATCTCAAGCCACTATCAACTCTCACTCAGACTACAACAAAATCATTCTAACTCATGACCCCTTTCCAACTGCATCTCCAGACAATACGCCAGTGATATTTTGAAATGACCATATCAATCCCTTACTTAAGTACCTAATGCTTTTATTATTTTTTAAAGATTTTATTTATTTATTTATTTATTTATTTATTTATTTATTTATTTGAAAGAGAGAGAGATTACAAGTAGGCAGAGAGGCAGGCAGAGGGGGGTAGGGAGCAGGCTCCCCGCTGAACAGAGAGCCCGACGTGGAGCTCGATCCCAGGACCCTGAGATCATAACCTGAGCCATAGGCAGAGGCTTAACCCATTGAGCCACCCAGGTGTCCCAAGAACCTAATGCTTTTAAAATAAAACTGCTATTATTAGGATTTTGGAAACTATGAATGTTCTTCCCCTGCTTCCACATGGGACTCAAACTCTCCGCATTCTCCCTTCCTGTCCCTCTAACTTGCTGGATCAAGGTCTTTGCACATGTTGTTCTCTCTGGGTCCAGAGTCTTCCTCTCACCTTGTTATTGCTTACTCATAGCTCCTTCCATTGTTTTCACCACAGGAACACACTCCCTGGCTCCTCTGGACAAATCAAATCTGTTATTTATGGGAACTCAGATCAACATGGGCCTCTTCTTCATACCACTTAGCATAGGTACAAGTTTACATACTCTTTGTGGTTATGAAAGTCAGTCTCCTCCAGTTAGAAGTAAACATCAGAAAAGCAGGAAGTTTTATTGTTTTATTCAGCATTATATCCCAAGCGCCTACCACTGTGTCCAGCATGTATTTCATTAAATGTTTACTGAAAAAATGTATGGATACAGTAAAAAAAAAATAGCCTATATAGGCATATAGTACAAAATAGGGAGGAAGGGGAGGAAGGAAAGAAGGCCGCAGGAAAAGAAAGCTATGCATAATTCCTGACTAGACTAGAAGTGTAGTTTTACAAATTATGTACATGTCTATTTTCAAAAGTTTCCTAACTGATTGTCATTCCAGCAAATGGGACTAATCTGGATCCATGTCTCTTTTGGTAAAATAATTTATATCATAACTTTCCTTAGCCTGAGGACACAGCCTTGCTGTCCTTTCCAAAGTCTGTTTATTATGTGGCAATCTCTACATATAAAATGTCTTAGAATGTGCTGTTTAAAATGTACATTGTGATTTATAATATAATATCTTCACTAAGTGTTATATTACAATATTCTTCTTTCTGGTTGATGGATCTTCAGTCATCTGTAATTCTGGACTGGAACAACAGACTATCTACTTTATGCAGGAAAAGCACAGATAGTGACATTTATAAATAATGTCCTTGGGCTTAACAAAATTCAAACAAACTATCTCTCCCCAACCAGTTTTTGTAATTGCACATTTCTAACTTGCAGACAAACTGCAAAACATCTATTATAATCTGAAAAATTCTATTTGTCTTTCAAATAATGAAATGGTTTCTATCCATAATTAGACATTTATTGGTCTGTTAAACTTAAGTTGCTCCTTCTAGTACATGGGTACCTTTAAACTAAAAGATTGGAAACACACTCTGTTTTCAATCAGCACATGCTACTGAACTCCAATTTTCAGCAAGAGGGTGTCAGAGATATTTCATCTCTTCAGGTTCATCTCCACATTTTCTGTAGACCTGCTAAAATTTAGCAGAGGTTTATTTGCAATGATAGAAATTCCCATTGATAGAGACGTATCTTACCTACTAATTTTTGGGGGAGGGATAGGGCAACATTATACTTCTACTACCTTGAATCATGTTGGTTTATGACAGCAATAAGAGAACCATACTCCAAATGCATTAAAAGTTTTTGTACGGGTGCCTGGGTGGCTCAGTGGGTTAAAGCCTCTGCTTCGGCTCAGGTCATGATCTCAGGGTCCTGGGATCGAGTTCCGCATCAGGCTCTCTGTTCGGCAGGGAGCCTGCTTCCCCCTCTCTCTCTCTGTCTGCTTCTCTGCCTGCTTCTGATCTCTGTTTGTCAAATAAATAAATAAAATCTTTATTAAAAATTTTTTTTAAAGTTTTTGTACTACAACAAAAAAGATACGTTATTTGTCATAGCTGAATTTGAACCCCCCGAACTATACTGGATTTCTGACGCCTGATACCTCAGAATGTGACCTTATTTAGAGACAGAAATTAACAGAGGTAATCAAGTTGAAATGAAGTCATTAGAGTGAGCCTTAATTCATGTAACTGATGTCCTTGTAAAAAGGGAAAATTCAGATGCAGGCATGTACCCCAGGAAAGCACCATGTGAATATGAAGGCAGAGATTGGGGTGATGCACCCAGGAAATCCATGAAGCACCGAGATGACCAGCAAACCATCAGAAATTAGGGGAGAAGCATGGGACAGATTTTTCATAGCCCTCAGAAGGAATGAATCCTGCCAAAACCTTTATCTCAAACTTTTAGCCTTCAGACCTGTGACACAATACAATTCTTATTGTTTACCCAGTTTCCACTACTTCATTAAGGCAGCACTAAGAAACTGAACAACTGAACAACTAGTGAGACTACTGAACTAGAGATACAACTAGAGATACTACTGAACAACTAGTGAGACTACTGAACTAGAGATACAACTAGAGATACTACTGAACAACTAGTGAGAAAGATGAGGGGTTCACACCTTGGCATGTCCCCTGATGATACAGTCACCAAAACGGATAGGTGATAGCAACACATCCATTCATCTTTCCTTCCTTCCTACCCCCTTCTTTTTTCCTCTCTTTTCCACTCTTCTTTCCCTCCTTTGCTATTTTTTTCTCTCTACCCTCCCTCCTTCTTTCCTTCCTTCCTTTGGATAGCATGATGAATGTCACAGAATCTCCAATAACACTATTAAAAAGAAATGTGAGTATTCTGAATGGAGAAGTCCATTATTTTGTACTTAAATACAGTAAGAATAAAGAAGAGATGGTTATAAAATCTAAAATTTTTATCAAAAACATAAATTCCCCTGTATTTTTTCCTGGAGGAGAATAGCATGGACATAAGAGATTTAAGACTGGCTTGAGTATCTGTATTTGTACTAAAGTTAGGGGAAAGCCATCTATCTCTGCCATTTACCCATTGAATACTGTAAACCACATAAAAGTAAACTAAAACTTATAAGAGTTAATGGCCAAAGGGGACATGAGCATGGACTTCACAGGCTGAAGTGTTCCAAGAACACCCTATTGAATACTATGGAAAGAATGACACGTTTCCAGGAACAATATAAATCATATATGTGCCTGAAAATGATATATTTGAAGGGGAAAGAAGGCAGACAGAGTAGATTATGATTCTGAGTGGTTAGCTAGCTGTTCTTTCTTATCGTGAAAGTGGAAACACAAACACACGACTTTTCGATCAGTTCTGAGTAATCTTTATACATTGGCTGTTGAGGTTCCATCTTGTGTGGTGGGCAGGCCTCACCAAGATCATGGCAGTAAGGAAATAGTCTGTTCCTATTTTTACTTTCTTTCAATTAATTGCTTTTTGACACACCTTGTATTCAACATAGCATTAAGATCACATGTAATCCTTAGGAGAAGGAAAGGAAAAGTGGATTGGGGTAAATCGGAGGGGGAGATGAACCACGAGAGACTGTGGACTCGGAGAAACAAAGTGAGGGTTTTGGAGGGGATGGGGGTGGTGGGATGGGTGAGCCTGGTGGTGGGTATTAAGGAGGGCACGTGTTGCATGGAGCAGTGGGTGTGCTGCATAAACAATTAATTTTGGAACACTGAAAAAATAAAATAAAATTAAGATGTTAAAAAAAGATCACATGTAATAATAACTGCAAATTTTATTTATCAAAGGAAATGCCTTGACTAAAAGATGCATTCCACTGCCAGCTGCCATATGTTGGTTGCCTTAAAGTCTGTCGACTGAAATCCAACATCTAGCTGCTAGGCTTGCCAGAGTTCAATGCCTGTTGTCCTCAATCTGGGGATGAGATTATCTTTTCCTGTGCTGTGGTTTCTTCTGTACTATAAACAGATCTTGCAAGAACTACTACTAAGTAGCAGTTGTCTAGTGCCCTATTATACTCAACTTACTACAGTTTTGTCTGAGCCAGAGAAAAAAGAAAAAGTATCATACCATTGTAATAAGGAACAGTATAGCTATACAAGTTAAAGACACTTCAAAAGGGGTGCCTGGGTGGCTCAGTAGGTTGAAGCCGCTGCCTTTGGCTCAGGTCATGATCCCAGGATCCTGGGATCGAGCCCTGCATTGGGGTGGGGTGGGGGGGGGTCTCTGCTCAGCAGGGAGCCGGCTTCCCTCTCTCTCTGCCTGCCTCTCTGCCTACTTGTGATCTCTGTCTGTCAAATAAATAAATAAAATCTTTAAAAAACAACAACAAACGTATACATACATACATACACACACAACCACCATATTTAAAAAAAAAAAAAAAGACACTTCAAAAAAGGACATGATGATCTTTATAAGGAGGTGGTCACACTGCATTATTAAAACAAGCTTCCACAATCACAAAGTGATATGTCCTTTGTTCATCTTCTCTGCCACTAAAAACTATTGATCATATATACTCAGAAAGAGACTAGCAATTATTTAATAATTTGTTCTGTAATGATTTAACAAGGCCCCTTTCAGTTCTGGAAGTTATGATTTTATAACTGGATGCTGCATTCTATTTAGAGAGAAATAGCTAGGTTGTTTGTTATTAAAATGCTAAAAAGGACTTTTTTTCAAAATACTGAACTTCACATGTAATAGTAAACTGAGTGAAGAAAGAAACAGATTCCAAGATATTCTATATAAGGAAAAAAAAATTATTCACAATATTCTATTTAGATTGATTCCCTATCACCAGAGACACAGAGTGACCACAC
>ML093141.1:0-68397 GCA_003697995.1 Taxidea taxus jeffersonii
ATCCAGAGTTCAGAATGATGATTCTAAAGGTTCTAGCCAGGCTCGATATTAGAGAAACGCTGTCCAGAGAAATAAAAGCCCTTTCTGGAGAAATAAAAGAACTAAACTCTAACCAAATTGAAATCAAAAAAGCTATTAATGAGGTGCAATAAAAAATGGAGGCTCTTACTACTACGATAAATGAGGCAGAAGAAAGAATTAGTGATATAGAAGACCAAATGACAGAGAATAAAGAAGCTTAGCAAAAGAGAGACAAACAACTACTGGACCATGAAGGAAGAATTTGAAAGTTAACCGATACCATAAGAGAAACAATATTAGAATAATTGGGATTCCAGAAGAAGAAGAAAGATAGAGGGGAGCAGAAGGTATATTGCAGAGAATTATTGTAGAGAATTTCACTAATTTGGCAAAGGAAACAAGCATCAAAATGCAGGAGGTGCAGAGAATCCCCCTCAAAAACAAAAAGAATAGGTACACATGCCATCATCTAATAATAAAATTTACAAGTCTTAGCAACAAAAAGAAAATCCTGAAAGCAGCCTCGGATTTTTTTTACAATTTTTACCAATATTTTTTTACCATTTTTACCAATATTAGATTACCAATCTAATATTTTTACTATTGTAACATACAATAGTAAAAATATTAGATTGGCAGCAGACTTATCCACAGAGACCTGGCAGGCCAGAAAGAACTGGCATGATATATTCAGAGCACTAAATGAGAAAAACATGCAGCCAAGAATACTATATCCAGCTAGGTTATCATTGAAAATAGAAGGAAAGATAAAAAGCTTCCAGGACAAACAAAAACTGAAAAAATTTGCAAAAACCAAACCGGCTCTACAGGAAATATTTAAAGGAGCCCTCTAAGCAAAGAGAGACCCTAAAAGTAGTAGATCAGAAAGGAACAGAGGCAATATACAGTAACAGTCACCTTACAGGCAATACAATGGCACTAAATTCATATCTCTCAATAGTTACCCTGAATGTAAATGGGCTAAATGACCCAATTAGAAGACACAGGGTTTCAGAATGGATAAAAAAACAAAAACCATCAATATGCTGCCTACAAGAAACTCATTTTATACCCGAAGACACCTCCAGATTTAGAGTGAGAGGGTGGAAAACAATTTACCATGCTAATGGACATCAGATGAAAGCTGGGGTGGCAATCCTTATATCAGATCAATTAGATATTAAGCCAAAGACTATAATAAGAGATCATACTCAAAGGGTCTGACCAACAAGAAGATCTTACAACTTTAAATATCTATGCCTCTAACATGGGAGCAGCCAACTATATAAACCAATTAATAACAAAATCAAAGAAACACACTGACAATAATGCAATAATACAGTAACAGTAGGGGACGTTAATACTCCTGTCATTGAAATGGAAAGATCATCCCAGCAAAAGATCAACAGGGAAATAAAGGTCTTAAATGACACACTGGACCAGATGGACATCACAGATATATTCAGAACATTCCATCCCAAAGCAACAGAATACATATTCTTCTCTAGTGCACATGGAACATTCTCCAGAATACATCACATCCTGAGTCATAAATCAGGTCTCAACCGGTATCAAAAGATTGGGATCATTCCCTGCATATTTTCAGACCACAATGCTCTGAAGCTAGAACTCAATCACAAGAGAAAATTTGGAAAGAACCCAAATACATGGAGACTAAACATCATCCTTCTAAAGAATCAATGGGTCAACCAGGAAATTAAAGAAGAATTGAAAAAATAAATCATGGAAACAAATGATAATGAAAAGACAATGAATCTGTGGGACACAGCAAAGGCAGTCCTGAGAGGAAAATATATAGCGATACAAGTCTTTCCCAAGAAACAAGAAAGGTCTCAAATACACAACCTAACCCCACACCTAAAGGAACTCGAGAAAGAACAACAAAGAAAGCCTAAACCCAGCAAGAGAAGAGAAATAATATAGATCAGAGCAGAAATCAATGAAATAGAAACCAAAAAATAAAAATAAATAAAACATATCAACGAAACTAGGAGCTGGTTCTTTGAAAGAATTAATAAGACTGATAAACCCCTGGACAGACTTATCAAAAAGAAAAGAGAAAGGACCCAAATAAATAAAATCATGAATGAAAGAGGAGAGACAACAACCAAAACCAAAGAAATACAAACAATTATAAGAGTATACTATGAGCAACTCTATGCCAACTAATTTGACAATCTGGAAGAAATGGATACTTTCCTAGAGACGTATAAACTGCCAAAACTGAACCAGGAAGAAATAGAAAATGTGAATAGACACGCAACCAGTAAGGAGATTGAAACAGTCATCAAAAATCTCTAAACAAACAAAAGCCCAGGGCCAGCCGGCTTCCCAGGGGATTTCTACCAAACATTAAAAGAAGAATTAAGTCCAATTCTCCTGAAACTGTTCCAATTCTCCTGAAACTGTTCCAAAAATAGAAATGGAAGGAAAACTTCCAAACTCATTTTATGAGGCCAGCATCACCTTGATCCCAAAACCAGACAAGGATCCCATCAAAAAGAGAATTACAGACCGATATCCTTGATGAGCACAGATGCGAAAATTCTCACCAAAATACTAGCCAATAGGATCCAACAGTACATTAAAAGGATTATTCACCATGACCAAGTGGGATTTATTCCAGGGCAGCAAGGTTGGTTCAACATCCGCAAATCAATCAATGTGATACAATACATTAACAAAAGAAAAAACAAGAACCATATGATACTCTCAATAGATGCTGAAAAAGCATTTGACAAAGTACAGCACCCCTTCCTAATCAAAACTCTTCAAAGCGTAGGGATAGAGGGCACATACCTCAACATTACCAAAGCCATCTATGAAAAACCCTCCACAAGTATCATTCTCAATGGAGAAAAACTGAGAACTTTTCCGCTAAGGTCAGGAACACGGCAGGGATGTCCGTTATCACCACTGCTATTCAACATAGTATTAGAAGTCCTAGCCTCAGCAATCAGACAACAAAAAGAAATTAAAGGCATCCAAATCGGCAAAGAAGAAGTCAAACTATCACTCTTTGCAGATGATGTGATACTATATGTGGAAAACCCAAAAGGCTCCACTCCAAAACTCCTAGAGCTTGTACAAGAATTCAGCAAAGTGTCAGGATATAAAATCAAAATGCACAGAAATCAGTTGCATTTCTTTACACCAACAACAAGACAGAAGAAAGAGAAATTAAGGAGTCAATCCCATTTACTATTACACCCAAAACCATAAGACACCTAGGAATAAACCTAACCAAAGAGGCAAAGAATCTATACTCAGAGAACTATAAAGTACTCATGAAAGAAATTGAGGAAGACACAAAGAAATAGAAAAATGTTCCATGCTCATGGATTGGAAGAATAAATATTGTGAAAATGTCTATGCTACCTAGAGCTATCTACACATTTAATGCAATGCCTTTCAAAATCTCATCCAATTTTTTTTCAAATAAATGGAACAAATAATCCTAAAATTTATATGGAACCATAAAAGACCTCGAATAGCCAAAGGAATATTGAAAAAGAAAGCCAAAGTTTGTGGCATCACAATTCCAGACTTCAAGCTCTATTACAAAGCTGTCATAATCAAGACAGTATGGTACTGGCACAAAAATAAAAACATAGATCAATGGAACAGACTAGAGAGCCCAGAAATAGCCCCTCAACTCTATGGTCAACTAATCTTCGACAAAGCAGGAAAGAATGTCCAATGGAAAAAAGACAGCCTCTTCAACAAATGGTGCTGGGAAAATTGGACAGCCACAAGCTGAAAAATGAAATTGGATCATTTCCTTACACCACACATGAAAATAGACTCAAAATGGATGAAGGACCTCAATGTGAGAAAGGAATCCATCAAAATCCTTGAGGAGAACACAGGCAGCATCCTCTTAGACCTCAGCCACAGCAACTTCTTCCTAGGAACAACGCCAAAGCCAAGGGAAGCAAGGGCAAAACTGAACTATTGGGATTTCATCAGCATCAAAAGCTTTTGCACAGCAAAGGAAACAGTTAACAAAACCAAAAGACAACTGACAGAATGGGAGAACATATTTGCAAATGACATATCATATAAAGGGCTAGTAACCAAAATCTATAAAGAACTTAGCAAGCTCAACACCCAATGAACAAAAAATCCAATCAAGAAATGGGCAGAGGACATAAACAGACATATCTGCAAAGAATACATCCAGATGGCCAAAAGACACATGAAAAAGTGCTCCATATCACTGGGCATCAGGGAAATACAAATCAAAACCACAATGAGATACCACCTCACACCAGCCAGAATGGCTAAAATTAACAAGTCAGGAAATGACAGATGCTGGTGAGGATGCGGAGAAAGGGGAACCCTCCTACACTGTTGGTGGGAATGCAAGCTGGTGCAACCACTCTGGAAAATAGCATGGAGTTTCCTCAAAAAGTTGAAAATAGAGCTACCTTATGACCCAGCAATTGCACTACTGGGTATTTGCCCTAAAGATACAAACATAGTGATCCAAAGGGGCACATGCACTTGAATGTTTATAGCAGTAATGTCCACAATAGCCAAACTATAGAAAGAACCTAGATATCCATCAACAGATGAATGGATAAAGAAGAAGTGGTATTTATATCAATACAAATTTCAATTCAAGAAATGAAATCTTGCCATTTGCAATGACGTGGATGGAACTAGAGGGTATTATGCTTGGCGAAACAAGTCAGTAGGAGAAAAACAACTATCATATGATCTCCCTGATATGAGGAAGAGGAGATGTAATGGGGGGGATTTGGGGGGTAGTAAAAGAATAAATGAAACAAGATGGGATCGGGAGGGAGACAAAACAAAAAAGACTCTTAATGTCATAAAACAAACTGAGGGGCACCGGGGGTAGGGGTGTAGGGAGAAGGTGGTGGGGTTATGGTCATTGGGAATGGTATGTGCTATGGTGAGGGCTGGGAAGTGTGTAAACCCGGTGATTCACAAACCTTTACCCCTAGGGCTAATAATACACTATATGTTTATAAAAAATTAAAAAAAATAAGAAATATTTTTAAATATTAAATTAACAAAGAAACATGCTAAAGAAGAGATTTAGGGAACTCAGTAATTCCATCAAGCATATGAATGTTCATATTACAGGATTCCCAAAAGAAAAGAGAAAGAGGGGTAGAAAAGTTATTTGAGGAAATCACATCTCAAAACTTCCCAATCAGAGGAAGGAAACAGACATCCAGATCCAGGAGGTACAGACAACCCCCATCAACATCAACAAAAACAGGCTAATACCAAGACATACCGTTATACAGTTGGCAAAATATAGAGATAGAAAAACAAAAACAAAAAACCTTAAAAGCAGCAAGACAAAAGAAGTCCCTAACTTAAAAGGGAAGACACATGAGGCTAGCTCTCACCACCAAAACGTGGCAAGCCAGAAGAGAGTGGTATGATATATTCAACATGCCAAATGGGTAAAATCTGAGGCCAAGAATATTCTATCCAGCAAGGCTATCATTCAGAACAGGAGAGATAGAGTTTCCAGAAAAACAAATTCTAAAGGAGTTCAGGACCAATAAACCATCCCTGCAAGAAATATTAAAGGGGACTCTATGAGTGGAATGGTAAAACCAAAATTGACAAAGACTAGAGAGGATCAGAGAAAATCTCCAGAAACTATGACAAAAGAAGTAATAAAATGGCACTGAACACATGTCTATCAATAATTACTCTGGATGTAAATGGACTAAATGTTCCAGTCTAAAGACATAGGACATCAGAATGGATTAAAAAAACAAGACCTATCTGGGGTGCCTGGGTGGCTGAATCAATTAAGTTTCTGTATGCCTTCATCTCACGTAGTGATCTCAGGGTCCTGGAATCAAGGCCCACATTAGGCTCCCTACTCAGTGGGGAGTCTGATTCTCTCTCTCCCTCTGTCCTTCCCCCTGCTAGTGCATGCTCTTTCTCAAATAAATAAAATCCAAAAAAAAAAAACAAAAAAAACAAACAAGATCCATCCGTATGCTGTCTATAAGAAACTCATTTTAGACCTAAAGATACCTGTAGATTGAAAGTGAGGGGTAGGGGATAGAAACATTTATCACACAAATAGACATCAAAAAAGTAGAGTAGCAATACTTATATCAGACAAACTAGACTTTTTGTTCTTGTATTGTTTTTATCCAGGGATCAAAATAGTACTGGCCCTGCAGAATGATTTTGAATGTGTTCCCTCTACTCCATTATTTGTAAGATTTTGATAAAGACTGTCATTAATTGTATTTTTTAAAATGTTTGGTAGAATTTGCCAGTGGAAACCATGTGATCTTAGGCTTTTCTGTGCTGGGAGATTTTAAATTACTAATTTAACTTTCACTCTTGTTATTGGTCTAAGAAGATTTCTTTCTTCTTGGATTCAAGATTCATGATTCAGTTTTAGCAACTTATACATTTTTAGGAATCATCTGTTTTTTTTTTTTTTTTCTAAGTTACCTGATTTGTTACCATATAATTGTTTATAGCAACATGTTATCACACTGTGTATCTTGTGGTTATCTGTTGTATTGCTTTCTGTTTCATTTCTTATTTTGATTCTAGAGTATTATTTTTTTTCTTAGTTAATGTAGTTAAGGCACTGCCAGCTTATTTTTTTCTGGAAAAACTGATCATTACTTTCAATGTTATATTACTGTTTATTATGGTTTCTATTTATTTCTGATTTTTCTTTGTTATTTCCTTCCCCTATTAAATTCCAATGACATTCTTCTTTTTCTCGTTCCTTATGATGTGGTGTTATTGGTAATTTTTCCTTAATACAAGCATCTATACCATCAAATTTCACTTTAGCATCTGCTTTTGCTGCATCTTATACATTTTGGAATATTGAGCTTTATTTTTCTTCTGTATTGAAACATATTTTGATTTGCTATTTGATCTCTTATTTGGGCCACTGCTTGTGTGCTAGTGTGTTAATATTCGCATATTAAATATTTAATATTTACAATGTATATTCCAACCTTGTTTTATTGTTGGTCTTTACTTTTGTACCATTGTGGTAAGAAAATTTACTTGGGTATGATTTTGGTCTTCTTTTTTTTTTAATATTTTTATTTATTTATTTGACAGACAGAGAGCACAAGTAGGCAGAGAGGCAGGCAGAGAGGTAGAGGGAGAAGCAGGCTCCCCGCTGAGCAAGGAGCCCGATGCGGGACTCGATCCCAGGACCCCGGAATCATGACCTGAGCCGAAGGCAGCCACTCAACCAACTGAGCCACCCAGGTGTCCCTGATTTTGGTCTTCTTAAATTTGCAATATTTGTTGTGTCTCTTTTTATTGTGATTTAGATTCTTCTGTGGGTACTTGAAGAAAATATGTATTCTATTTTTCTTGAATAGAGTGTTTTATATATATCATTTAGAACCATGTGTTCTGAAGTGTGCTCCAAGTAAAAAATATTTCTTTTTGAAAAAAAAAAATTACTGAGGGTACTCATTTAAAATAAAGCATATCAAAAGGGGAGGAAGCTGAGGGGATGGGTAAAATAGGTGAAGGGGACAAGTATACTTATCATGATGAGTACTGAGTAATGATGTATAGAACTGTTGAATCACTATATTGTACACCTGAAACTAATATAACATTGTATGTTAACTATACTGGAATTAAAAATTTAAAATAAAACCAGATCAGTATTACAGATTTTCCTTTTTGCTCTCTCCACTTTGTTCCAATCACTATGAATAAGACAGAGACATGTTAAGGACCCTTGAGGCACTATTATTTTTCAAACTGTAGATCTTGATACTTAATTTACACAATTAGTGTTAATTTTCTGCTTTCTGTTAATTCAACATAGAGCTATTTGCAGGATAGAAATGAGGACTGTGACAGGACCAATCGACCAACGGATTATGTATTGGCAGATGCACCCCTGGTATTTCTCCAAAAGAAATGAGATATTATACATACCAGCAATCTAGGTTCTTAGAATGCAGATGGTAAGGGCTGATTATTACAGAATATTAGGGGCAATTAATGATGCCTAGGAATATACCAAGAAAGAAGGGGGAAATGGCAAAATAGCAGTTTTCAAAGTCTGAGGACAAACCAAACCTATTAAATGAAAATCTTCTTTTGATAAGAATTCCTAAGTGGTAGAGGTACTAAAACCAGGGAGAACTGTCAGATGATGGACTGTATATTATATATTTATTCATATATCAGATGCAAGACTTATCTACCTATCTGCCAAATACAAATAGTAACCATGTTCAAGTACAGAAGTAAATGGAATGCTCCTTCATCCTATTGCTTAGTATAGAGGATAATCAAGAGTTCCATATGATATTATATTTCAGTATGTGTATATGTGTATATTTGTGTGTAATTTTATATTTAAGTGGTTTCCATGGCAACAGAGAGAGATTGATCTACAACGACAATGATAGTACAAAGATTGACTGTGGGGAAAACTTAACTAGATTAGTATCTCAACCTTCTTGAGTTTAGACCAATTACTCAACTTATATATTAACCTTTGAAAACAGAGCCTTTTTCAGGAAAATAGATTTAAAGAGAGGTAACTGAAGTTTAAGAATCACTGATTTATTTTTACTTTTTTGCAATAGATAACTGGCACTTTGGCAGAAAAGGCTTGCCAGAATTATCAAATGAAAATACATGGTGGAAAGCTAAATTTGAATTTAAGAAAATGAATAATGTTTAATATATGTATAACCCAAATTATCCATTGTTGATCTGAAATTCAAATTTAACTGAGTGCCCTATATTTTACCTAGCAACTGTATGCTCTTGTTTCAACATGAGGTTCTTTATCTGTACATTTCACTTTCAAAATGCTTGCCTACCATACCATTAACTCCAACTAAATACTCACTGCATGTTTACCTTTTCTGTTTGTTGTGCAAATGCATTCTTGTTCCCCATTCTAGTTCTAATGGCTGGTTCTAGTCCTATGGATTGACAATACTCATTTGGAACCTGGGATTCATTTACTCAGTTAGTCAACCTCATTTGTTGTTCATTGTTTTATTACCCATTCTGGTGACTGCTTAAACATATTTTTGTTTTGTTGTTGTTTTGTTTTATTTTGTTTACTAACCACTCTCCTAACTTTCATTAACTTTTAACATTGCAGTCGTGTTGTATTATTGGTTTACTTTCTGTGACCCTTTACAAAAACATGAAACCATTGTAATATCTGAGATATTTTTGTTCCTCCAAATCAGTTACTGCTCCTCTGAGGTACTAATTTCCCCATCAAGAATGCATGTATTAATCCTTAAAAACAGATCTTACAGGGGCACCTGGGTAGCTCAGTGGGTTAAGCCTCTGACTTCAGCTCAGGTCATGTTCTCAGGATCCTGAGATTGAGCCGCCCCACATCGGGCTCTCTGCTTAGCAGGGTGCCTGCTTTCCCCTCAATCTCTGCCTGCCTGTCTGCCTACTTGTGATCTCTCTCTCTGTCAAATAAATAAATAAAATCTTAAACAAACAAACAAACAAACAAAAAACCCAGATCTTACCCTGTGCTATTTATTGAGTGGATCTGCCTCAATATCAAATATTTCATCTTCATACTGCAGAAAAAATGGAATCCTCTCATATCTCGCCCTACTGTCTCCCACCCACCAAAACGAGTAACATTCTACTCCATGTTTCTGGCACAAATTTTATATATGCCATATACCTAAAGCCTCTGTAGGAGGTCATTTCTAAAGTATGCACAGACTCATAAAAGGAAGAGGACTTACTGATATCATAATTCAGAATATGCTTTCTTGAACATCCTAATCTTCTAAATCACAAGCCTTAGAAATATTTGAAAAGTCAAGCTTTTAAATTTTTAATAAGCTATTGAAAAATAAAATTAGAAAGACTTATATTTTTAAGATAGTTTAAAAAGATAACATTTTTGCATGGTTCATTTTACTAGTGACACATGTATTTATCAGCTTGCCATATGTTGGCCCAGCTGTGATGGTTTTGTCCAAATCTCTACAGACTTTTCTTCTCTGCTCAGAAACATTTTTCAATGTGGGAACAGAGTGCCTTTGTGCTCTGTTAGGCCATGGTATAGAGTTAGCATATGCTCTCCAATACTTGTTGGCAAGACTAGCAACCACTATCCATTTATTTATGAGGTTCTTTCCAATAGTTATCTTATCTTTTTTTTTTTTTTTTAGACTGTGGCAAGTTTAAGTAGCCTTTTAAAAAATAGGCATGACAAATAAAAACCCTCAAAAGTAGGTATAGATAGAACATACCTCAACATCATAGAGGCCATGTATAAAAAACCCACAGCTAATATCATCCTCAATGGGGAAAAAACTGAGACCTTTTTCTCTACAGTCAGAAACAAGACAGGGATGTCCACTCTCACCACTACTATTTAACACAGTTAAAAGTCTTAGCCTCAGCAATCAGACAAATAAAAGAAATAAAAGGCATCGAAATTGGCAAGAAAGACAACAAACTTAGACTATTTGCAGATGACATGATACCCTACGTAGAAAATCCAAAAAACTCCACAAAAAAATTGCTAGAACTAATACACAAATTCAGCAAAGTTGCAGGATACAAAATCAGTATATGGAAATCTGTTGCATTTCCATACACCGATAATAAAACAGCAGAAAGAGAAGTCAGCAATTGATCTCATTTACAACTGCACCAAAAACAGTAAGATACCTAGGGAAAAACAACAACAAAAACAAAACAAAACAAACTTAAACAAAGAGGTAAAAGATCTGTATTCCAAAACTATAGAACACTTAAGAAAGAGACTGAGGAAGACACAAAAAATGGAAAAACATTCCATGTGCATGGATTGTAAGAACAAATTTAAAAATGTTAACTGTTAACATATTTATACCCCCAAAGCAATCTTCACATTTAATGCAATCTCTATCAAAATACCACCAGTGTTTCTCACAGCACTAAAACAATCCTAAAATTTGTATGGAACCACAAAAAAAAAACAAATATCCAAAGCAATCCTGAAAAGAAAAGAAAGGCTAGAGGCATCCTGATTCTGGACTTCAAGCTGTATTACAAAACTGTGGTCATCACGATCGTATGGTAGTAGAACAAAAATAGACAGATTGATAAAACACAATAGAAAACCCAGAAATGGATCTACAACTACATGGTCAACTAATCTTTGACAAAGAAGGAAAGAATGTCCAATGAAAAAAAGACAGTCTCTTCAAGATATAGTGTTGGGAAAACTGGGCATCAATATGCAGAAGAATGAAACTAGGCCACTTTCTTACACCATATACAAAAATAAATTTAAAATGGATTAAAGACCTAAATGTGAGACAGGAAACCATCAAAATCCTAGAGGAGAACATAGGCATCAACCTCTATGACCTCGGCCATAGCAACTTCTTACTAGTCACAATGAGGAGGCAAGGGAAACAAAAGCAAAAATGAACTACTGGGACTTCATCAAGATAAAAGACAAAAACAAAACCAAAAAGAAAACAGATAAACAACAACAACAAAAAACTTCTGTGCACCAAAGGAAATAATCAACGAAACTAAAAGGCAGCCTATATAATGAGAGAAGGTATTTGTAAATGATGTATCTGATAAATGGTAAGTATCTAAATCCATTAAGAACTTATCAAACACCCAAAGAACAATCCAATTAAGAAATGGACAAAAGACATGAATAAACATTTTTCCAAAAAAGATATCCAGATGGCCAACAGACACATGAAAAGATATTCAATATCATCAGAAGGAAAAAAAATAAACAGATCAAAACTACAATGAGTTTTCACCTCACACCTGGATAAAATTAACAAAACAGGAAAAAAGAGATGGCAAGGATGTGGAGAAAGGTAAACCCTTTTA
The DNA here is from genome assembly GCA_003697995.1 of Taxidea taxus jeffersonii. NCBI lineage: Eukaryota > Metazoa > Chordata > Mammalia > Carnivora > Mustelidae > Taxidea > Taxidea taxus. The sequence goes on from ML093141.1 coordinate 11,899, forward strand.
CTACATGGTTTGGTGGGAATGCCTGGTGCAAACACTCTGGAATACGTATGGAGGTTCCACAAAAAATTAAAAATACAACTACCTTATGAGCCAGCAATTGCACTACTAGGTATTTACCCAAAGGATATAAAAACACAGATTCAAAGGGGTACAACCCAATGTTTAAGTGGCATTATCAACAATCACCAAAGTATGGAAAAAGCCCAAAAATCTATTGACTACTGAATGGATAAAAAAGATATGTGTTACACACACACACACACACACACACACACAATGGAAAGTTATTCAGCCATCAAAAAGAATGAAATCTTGCCATTTACAATGATGTGGATGAGTCTAGAGTGTATTATACTAAGCAAAAGTCAGAGAAAGACAACAACCATATGATTTCACTTATATGTTGAGTTTAAGAAACAAAACAGATGAACATATGGAAAGCAGTTTAAAAGAAAGAGAGAGAGGGAAGTAAACCATAAGAGACTCTTAATGATGGAGAACAAACTGAGGGTTGATATAGGGAGGCAGGTGGGGGATAGGCTAAACAGATGATGGTTATTGAGGAGACCACATGTTATGATGAGCACTGGGTGTTACACATAAGTGACAAATCACTAAATTCTACCCCTGAAACCAGTATTACATTATATGTTAACAAACAAGAATTTAAATAAAAAACTGAAAAATAATAGACATGACAAATACTCTATTTACATTTTGGGATGAAATTTAATAACATTATAAAATCTCTTAGAACCTAGAAACATATGATATCCTTTACCGTATCCTGACCTCTTACCGTCTCTTGACCTCTTACCTACTTAAAAATCACTTTTTTCAACTGATATCTTTATTTTTACTTATTTTTGACATACTAAAAAACTGCATATATTTAATGTATACAATTTGATATTTGGACAAATGAATATCACCCACAACACCTCACTACAATCAAGGTAAGAGACATCCATCACCTCCAGAAGTTTTCTGTCTCTTTCTGTGTGTGTGGTAAGAACTTAACATGAGCTCTACCCTCTTACCAAATTTTAAAGTGCATACTACAATTCTGTGGACTACAGGCATTACAGTGTATAGATCTCCAAAACTAATTAATCTTGCATAACTAAGACTTCATACTAGCTGAACAATCACTCCCATTTTTCCTTCACATGACCACTAGTAAACACCATTCTATTCTCTGCTTCTATAGTTTGAATATTTTAGCAGAAGTGTGATTGCTGTATCATATGGTAGTTCTGCTTTTAACTTTTTGGGAAATCTCTATTTGTTTCCATAACAGTTGCACTATTTTATATTCTCACCAACAATATATAAGAACTCCAATTTAGCCACATCTTTGCCAACACGTGTTTTTTTGTTTGTTCTGTTATTTTTGTTGTTTTATAAGAATGATTCTAACTTAAGGTCGTATCTCACTGTGGTTTTGACTTGCATTTCCCTAATGATTAGTGATGTTGAGCATTTTCTCATATACCTGTTGGCTTTTATATATCTTCTTTTGGAGAAATGTCTATTCAATTATTTCCCCACTTTTCAATTTTTTTTGTTTACTATTGAGTTATAGAAGTTACATATTTTGGACTAGGCTTTTCTCAGATACATGGTATGTATATGGTATGTATATATATATAGATAGATACATATGTATGTATGTATGTATCTATATATATATGTATATATATATATAAAACAAATATTTTCTTTCATTCCATAGATTGTCTTTTCATCCCAAATATATTACAAAGCTATAGTTATTAAAGCTGTATTGCACGTGCATAAAGACAGGCATATTGAGCAGTGGAACAGAATAGAGCACCCAGAATTAAATTCATACATATTTAGCAATTAATATTCAACAAGTGGGGACGTCTGGGTGGCTCAGTTGATTGAGTGACTGCCTTGGGCTCAGGTCATAATCCCAGAGTCCTGGGATCAAGTCCCACATCGGGCTCCTTGCTCAGCAGGGAGGCTGCTTCTCCCGCTGCCTCTTCCTCTGCCTGCCACTCTGTCTGCCTGTGCTCACTCTCTCTGATAAATAAATAAGTCTTAAAAAAAAAAAAACAAAAAAAAAAATTCAACAAGTCTACCAAGAGTACACACTTGGGGATAGTCTCTTCAACAAGTGGGAAAGTTGGGAAATTTTAATATCTACATTCAAAGTAAATAAATTGGAACCTATCTTACATCATACACAAAAATAAACTCAAAATAAAGATGCAAATATAAGATCCTGAACTGTAATACTCCTAGAAAAAAAAATAGGGGGAAAGGTTCTTGAATATTGGTCTTGGCAATGATTTCCTGGAAATGATATGACCTCAAAAGCACAAGCAAAAAAGTAAAAATACACAAGTAGGACAACAGTGAACTAACAACATTATAATTATTTCTACCTCTCTTACACTGAAACTTAAAACCTTTCACATTGCTTCCCACATGCTTACTTCAGTTTGACATAATCCATGAGAAATTTGTTAGTTCTCTATCTTGTAATTTGTTGCACTATATAACCATGTAGCTGGAAAGGGCTGGGGATGAGGACAAGCTAAGTAACCCAGGAGCAATAACAAGGGTGCTAGGCCTCCCTCTTGTAGCTCCTGTCCATTGTTCTGCAAACAAGTCAGGAAGCTGTGAAGGTTCAGTGAGGTAGCAAAATGTATGTTTTGGCTGCTGAAAACACTTTTTTAATGAAAAAATCAAGATATATCAATCATTGGAGGAGGCCTGCAATCTTCTTTTACTATGTTTATTGTAACATTGTGATTTTCCTGTGTTAATACTGGAACAATTTTTCTCTTTTATTTTTCTTCTTTTGGAATGAATGTCCATAGTCAGTCTAGGGTGCATCTGACAACAGCAACAGAACAGGCTACTGGAAAAATCATAGAAGGCTAAAAGGAGGTAGAGGAGATCAGTGAGTAAGTATGAAATAATACTCAGAAAACAGAGAACAGCCAGAATCTCATTCACATAATATCACAGTGGAACTACTTCAAATATTATACATGTGATTTTTATCGGGCTAAATTTATTACGAGATCTTAGAGTTCTTAGTGTTTGAATTAGGATTCCATTTATTGAGAAGCAGTTGCTAAGGGGCTTGCAAGACTCAAACTAGAACTCAGAGCATGTAATGTGGAACAAATTATCCACTCACTCATTTATTACTCAAATATTTTTGAATGGCTACTATAAACTGGGAACTGGGTCAGTTACTGAGGACATTGTAAGTTTATGTATATAACAGACACAGATCATATTATCTTTAGAAAAAGAGAATATATTAAATAAAAAGAGAATAAAATACAGATCCTATATTTAAGACAGATGTGCAGGACCTAAGAAACAAAAAAAAATAAATCTAGTATTTAAATTGTGACACATGGGGCACCTGGGTGGCTCAGTGGGTTAAGCCTCTGCCTTCAGCTCAGTTCATGATCTCGGGGTCCTGGGATCGAGCCCTGCCTCGGGCTCTCTGCTTGGCAGGGAACCTGCTTCCTCCTCTCTCTCTGCCTGCCTTTCTGCCTGCTTGTGATCTCTTCTGTCAAATAAATAAATAAAATCTTGAAAAAAAATAAATTGTGACACATTATCAGAAAGCATAACTTTGGTAAATCACTTAAGTATCATATGGAAATTATGAGGCTGCTTCTTTGACAAAGAATTTCATTATTTATATTTATATTATGAAGAGTGATAATATTTCCCTTCTCACCACATATAGGGATAATATATTGACTTAAGGCTGACAGGTATGTATAAATAACAAATTCTCAAGAAACAAACACACAAACAAACTAAAAAAACAAAAACAAAAAACCCCAGATTTCTAGCCTTTGTAAATTTTGTTGTAAATACTCCCACCACAATCTATTTTAAGCTACCAACACTGCTGGTACAAGTCCTGAAATAAAAGGAGTCAGTTCACAGAAAACTACATAAGCATGGTCTAGCACATTCCTGAATGCTGACCTCTTAATGCCTGATTGGTCTCTCAGCTATTAAAAGAACTTGATAAACCTTTGGAATTAACTCTTGAAAACTGCTTGTATTAAAATCATAGCTTGTGGGAATTTCTTACTTTCAGTAGCTGTCTAATTCTGGAGGAAAGGCGAATACAGACACATTTATCATATTTCCTCTCAAGTAAGCTTTACATCAGGGTTTATCTTAGAGTTAAAATTGGGGCTTGCACTCTCAGGTGGTCAGCTGGCTCAAATAATACGAAGATCTATTTGGGAGCACAGACCCAAATCTATCCAAATCTATTACCTCATGTAAGAAGTCCAAATCTATAGATACAGTGTATGTGTCTTGAATAATCATAATTCTTCTGAATACTTAATCAGTCCATATTACTACATCACAAATATACCATGGACTTGTAATTGGAGTATATTCATTTAATACTTAAAATCTCCATGTCTTTGTAGGTACATAGAAATTTCAGCTAAGACCTTAAAAAGTCAGGTACTGGTTATCAAATATAAGATGTATGCTAACTTATGCATACCACAGATTTTAGTTTATTTCATTATTTATCTGTAAAAGAAAGATAGAAGGAAAGACAATGTGGAGGATAAATAAAGGTTGCAGGTAAAAAAATAAATCAAAACTATTGGTTTTTAAAAATGTGGGAAAAATCTGTGGATTTTTCTATTATTCATGTCCCCATTACAATGGATAATCAAGATTTGACTACACTGTAATTAGAACTGAAGTTGAACAACACATCAAACAATTCACAATTTATATTATAATATAGCTCATCAAACCACTAAATATATATTAATAGAGCATTCAAAACCACGCATTTGGCATTTCAAAGGAAGCTTCCCACATCTGGGGTGATTTGGGATAAATTATTTAGTGCCCTCTCTGTCTTTCAACTATTTTTGGTGAGTTCTATTTTGCATAATATTGCAATCAGCCCTTGAGTAGAAAATGTTAATACCATGGAGGGGGGTAATCTTCATCTTGGACAAAATTCTAAAGAAAATAATACAATCAAGAAAAGAATAGAGAAACCAAATTCTGAGGTAATTAGACGAATAAATGAATGTTGATAAATTCTGAGATTATTCAAAAATTATAGGTTTTTAACAAACATTTGATTTTGAAATTTTCACTTAAAAGTAGAATTTCAATGAGCTTGTCTCCTGAAATTTTATTTAGCTGTACTTCTCCCATAATATTATGACAATAGGCCAATGTAATAGTATTTCAATCTTTTTGTTCTTTGATACTGCAAAATACTCTGATTAATCTGAATTTGTGAGTAACAGTAATCATTATGACCTTCTGAGATGTAATACTAGCAGAAGCTTGAGATATATATATATTTGTTCCAATTTGCACAAACTAGTAAATGAGACAGGTTCTGGAAACTGTAGGTCTGATACTAAATGCCAATACCATTTGAGAATTCATTATTGAACAGATTATTTGTAGGTATCTAGCGGGGGGCGGGGGAAGCAATAGTTAAAAGCCATTGTTAGGTACTCTTAGCCAAAGAAAAATAAGAAAAATTTTGATATGGTACTGGAATTATCAAATGAATTTGGTAGTTGAATGAAGACAGACAGTAGAACAAGGAATTAAATGTAAGAATTACTGTATTTTTATTAAGTTTAAAATACTTTTAAATATTGAGAGAAATATGAACTCACTTACAAGTATAATCATAGAAGCTATCATTTACCAAGCTCAACTACTACTCCAGACACTGTTTTAGTTCTTTTAAAATCATCTAATCCAAATAACATTCCTCAGACATATAGTGTTGTTATTCATTCTTATTTTTAAAGACAGGAAACTGAGGTTGAGTCAGAACGTATCCTGCTAAAGGTCAATCACCTGTCAAATGAAGGAGCCTAGTTTAAAACCTAAAAGGTCTAAAGCCAGTAGCTGTGCTGACTGGCATGCTGCTTGGTGAGAGGAAGACACTTACACATTCTTCAAAGGCCAGGTAGAAGTGGAGGAAAGATTATATATATATATATATATATATATATATATATATATATAAAATATACATGTATATATTATATATGTGTATATTATATACATGTATATATTATATATGTGTGTATATATATATGCACATATATATATACATATTAACTCCAGACATCACAACAAAATAAATACATAAAAAGAACAAAAAGAACAAGTTTGAAGATACCATTTTTTTATTTGATTGTGAATAGAAGGTAGATCCATACAACAACAGCAAGGTGAGTTTCCTTACAAAGTAGTGAACTCCTTTTCCTTAGAATTATGCGAAAGGATATTCTTTTCTTTTTTAAAGATTTTATTTATTTGACAGATAGAGATCACAAGTAGGCAGAGAGGCAGGCAGAGAGAGAGAGGAGGAAGCAGGCTCCCTGCTGAGCAGAGAGCCTGATGTAGGGCTTGATCCCAGGACCCTGGGATCATGACCTGAGCTGAAGGCAGAGTATTTAACCCACTGAGCCCACCCAGGTGCCCCGCAAAAGGATATTCTTGCTCATCAGAAATATTGTGGACAAACTCTCCTAGCAGGGAGGAGTTTCTTAAAGTTTTCTCTTTAAGAAAATATTGTGGACAAACTCTTCATGCAGGGAGCAGTTTCTTAAAGTTTTCTCTTTAAGAAAAAAAAAGGGGAAGCAAATTAGAACCTACTTTTTAAATTACTGATGCTAAGACAATAATTTCATTTTGATTTTTTTTTCCTCAAGAGGCAGTAACATTCATCAAATGTAAAGATATGTCCATATATTAAATAGAAAAGGCCAAGTTTACTCCTGAATTCTTGAAGCATTCCAAGCAAGAAATAGGAACATTTTTTTCTTTCTTCTACACCTTTTAGTCTTAAAAATAGCAGTACTTAATCTGAGGATATTGATTTTTAAATCATTTACCACTGAATCTATTTATATACCACAACTCTTTATCTAGTTTCACTAGGAAATATTGGTAGGTGGGTAAATGATATAACAAAGAAATAATGGATTATAAAGACTACATATTACTACAAAGTATCACACAAGGTATTCTGAATCATTTTGCATTCACTTGGTGTAATTTCTGGCCCAAAGGCTAGTATGTATTACTCTTCTTTGAATAAGAGACTAGCTTTCAAGTGTGTCCTTCAAAGAACATATATGCAGTGAAACTCACTTTATAACTGATAATTAAGTACATCTAATGTTTAGCATAATTAAGTGGGCAAAAGTGTGTAAAGTCATCTGATAACATTTTTAGTCTACCTTTTATTCTAGCGAAGCCAATTTTTTTTTTTTTTTTGCAAAAATATATCAAACTTGGCTGTGTGTTTCCTGGCAACAATAAACTGCAACTACAAAGAGTATACTCATGAACATAAAGAAGAGGTTTTTTTTTCTTTTTCTTTCTTTTTTTTTTTAACATCTGTTGTTCTACCTGTAGATTCTTTATTTTTCAGTTCAGTAAAGTTCCTTTCCCTTATTTTTTTAGGAAATATATAAACATCTTATAATTTATTAATAATAAATAATAATTTCTGGCTCAAAGACTAGTATGTAAATGGACTTTCACATAAACAACATATCTCTATGAATATAATATCATTTGATAAGCTGGAACTGTTTTATTTCTTAATCTCACTAAAGAATTCCATTGGTGTTATGATTTATCTTCACTATAAACTCATGTTATTTTATTTCACTGTTTCCCAAAGGTAACTTCATAATGTATGTTTCCTCTAGGTTTGACTCCTAAATATACTCACTTTGCACATTCTCTTATTTCTACTGACCATAGGGTGATTTGGTATGTGCTATCATTATTTATCTTTCTACAGGATAAACTCTGACTCTTCTTTGAATAAGAGACTAGCTTTCAAGTGTGTCCTTCAAAGAATATATATGGAGTGAAACTCACTTTATAACTGATAATTAAGTACATCTAATGTTTAGCATAATTAAGTGGGCAAACGTGTGTAAAGTCATCTGATAACATTTTTAGTCTACCTTTTATTCTAGTGAAGCCAATTTTCTTTTTTTTTTTTGCAAAAATATATCAAACTTGGCTGTGTGTTTCCTGGCAACAATAAACTACAACTACATGAACTACATACTCATGAACATAAAGAAGAGTTTTTTTTTCTTTTTCTTTCTTTCTTTTATTTTTAAAAACATCTGTTGTTCTACCTGCAGATTCTTTATTTTTCAGTTAAGTTCCTTCCATTATTTTTTTTAGGAAATATATAAACATCTTATAATTTATTCTGGGTTCTGTGATATCTTCTCATTAACTATCAAACCAGAGGTAATTATGGAAATGCTAGTATTTATACCCAGTTGATCCAAAGTACAGGTAGACCAGAGAACCCCAAATGTAGTTCTGGCATCTGTAATGATGGGTCAGTCTCATTGGAGACTGTGTCTTTGAATTTATGGGGTCCATACTAATTCCTGGAAGATAGTCTCAGAATTTTGGTGCAATGCACCACTTAGTGTCAAAATAGTGTGCTTCTCTTAAATAATGCCCCATCTCTTAAAGGAAACATAGATCATCATAAGCAGACATACCATTGGTTACCAGGTATCACTTCTAGTTCTACACAGATACAGTGCTCACCAATGCTTGCTTACAGAGAAGAGGATGCAGAGTCTAAGATTCAGATGTGAGAATCAGAGTCAGGTCAGGAAGTTTGAAACTTGTAGAGAAAAATGATTTGATCTTATGAAAAGCAAAAATGGTATTATTGCCTAGTCTAGGGTTAGATAGGAAACAAACATAAAAGGAAAGTAAACCATAATTGCTACCACTTGTCTCTCATCCATGACATCATACCCAATGACATGTGAGGATGAAGTGAGAACAAAAAGTTCTTTGGACATGCGACTTGTAAAAGAATGATTCAAGTGTATACCCCATATGTCATTTTGTTGAGGAAAATTACACTATAAACAAATGAACAAAACATTCAAGTCATTATCAATTAGATCAGTTTACACACAATTCTGGTGAAAAGAAATACATACTGAAAAACCTATAATCCTGTGAATTTAGGTTTATTTAATAAAAAAAAGCTACAGTTTAGGCTTCTTAATGTAAAGAATAACAGTAGATGCATATTATCAATTAAAGAACTGTCATCCTTGAAAGTAAATTTAATTTATGGAAAGAGTCTAAACATCCATTGACTGATGAATGGATAATGAAGATGTGGTATATACATACAACAGAATATTACTCAGCCCTCAAAAAGAATGAAATCTTGCCATTTGTAAAGACATGGGCAGAGCTAGACTGTATTATGCTAAGTGAAATATGTCAGTCAGAGAAAGGTAAATACCATATGATTTCACTCATATGTGTACTTTAAGAAACAAAACAGATGAACATACAGGAAGGGGAAAAAAAGGGAGGCAAACCATAAGAGACTATTAACTATAGAGAACAAAATGAGGGCTGCTGGAGGGGAGGTGAGTGGGGGATTAGCTAAATTGATGATTGGCATTAAGGAAGGACTTCTTGTGATGAGCACTAGGTGTTATATGTAAGGGTTGAACCACTAAATTGGACTCCTGAAACTAGTATTATACTATTTGTTAATTAACTATAATTTAAATAAACACATTTTAAAGTATATATAATGCACTTAGTGCTGGAATAATTTTAATATATTGAGATACTTTTTATATAACTCTATTTATTAACATCCATGTTTACTAATATTGATACAGTCCCTAAAACTGTATTGGTATTTATTTTAAAGTTAAAAAGAACATTGTTGGGACGCCTGGGTGGCTCAGTTGGTTAAGCAGCTGCCTTCGGCTCAGGTCATGATTCCAGCGTCCTGGGATCGAGTCCCACAGCGGGCCCCTTGCTCGGCAGGGAGCCTGCTTCTCCCTCTACCTCTGCCTCCCACTCTGTCTGCCTGTGCTCACTCTCTCTCTCTAACAAATAAATAAATAAAATCTTAAAAAATAAATAAATAAATAATAAATAAATAAAATAAGAACACTAAGAAAATAAATAAAAAGAAAATAAATAAAAAGAACATTGTTAATTTGCCAGAAAAATCTTAACCTTCTTTAATATGTAGTATTTACATATTTACACAAATGGACAGATATACACACACACATATGTGCATGTATATATATACACATATATACATATATACACATATAAACACACATATGTGTGTGTGTGTGTGTGTATGTGTGTGTGTAACAGCATATCCATCTAACAACAGTGTTTTATTTTCTCTTTAAAAATCACACTATTGTATCTGGTTTGAACTACACAAAATGGGAAAATATTTGCTTTGTTGTGATTGACTGCTTGCAAAAGGTTAATGCTTATTTACCCACTTTGTTAACCCACTAGTGTATTTCTGTGTGGAATACTAGTGTATTTATCATCTCAAGACTTGAATATTTTATGCCTAAAAAAATAATAACTATATGCATGCTATTGAACTACTTGAGGGCAATAAACTACTCTTCTGTCTTGGTAAGGTGAAACCTTTATCAAAATCTTGTTAATATTGCCAATATCAGAAGATGAAAAATCTTTTTGTAACACTATGAGCAGCAGTGATTTCTGGAAAAGCAATCTGAATATTGAAATTGGTTGTTTTAAAAACATACTGGCCATCCAAGATAAACAGAATATGAACTCAAGATTAAATGCACAATCATAACCTAATGTATTTTTAAATATGATTATAAGAAAATGGTATTTTTCAACTTGGTTTTTCAAAGTCTTTATTCCTACTTGGTAAGTATTTCTTATAATTATGTATATGTGTTCTTTCTCTTACTACACTGTAAACTCCTCCAAAACAGAGACCCATCTTCAATTTTTTTTTTTTTTAAGGGAGAGAGAGTAAATGGGGGGGAGAGTAAAGGGGAGGGAGAAAACCCTAAACAGACTCCATACTGAGCATGGAACTTGATGTGGCCTGGAACTCACCATCCTGAGATCATGACCTAAGCTAAAAGAAGAGTCAGAGACTTAACCAAATGACTCAACCGGGTGCCCATACATCTTATATAATTTTTGTAACTAAGCTTGTATATTGTATTTTGCCACTTAAATGCTTTAAAATTTCCTATATTTTAAAGAAAAATGTTCTCCCATGAACACGCATTCTCCTTCACACTTTTCCTCTTTCTTATTGCTAAATGCCTAGAGTGTCAAGGCCCAGGTTAAGAGTTTCTGTTATCCTGTATATCATAACCCCCAAGCTATTGGCTTTAATTAATGTCTATATTCAAGTAAGTTCCAGTTCCAGCTCTGACCTCTTCAGTCAATTTCAATCATATGAGTCCAACTGTTTACTTGATACCTCTTATAGGAAATCCAATAGAGATTCCAACTATTCTCCTTATACAGAGTGAGGGGAAAAAATTGAATTCCTTCTATCTATACAATTCATTCAAGCATTTTTTTTTTATTATGTTCAGTTAGGACATCATTAGTTTTTGATATAGTGTTCAACAATTCATTAGTTATGCATAACACCCAGTGCTCATTGCAACATGTGCCCTCCTCAATACCCATCACCCTAGCCTCACATTTTCTTTTTCCAATTAAACTTTCACATGTAACCACATATTTGTTCCAAATAATATTAAATACAAGTTGAGATAGCGAAAGGAATCATGCTCTATCTAGACCCAAACTCACAGTTTATGGAAGCTAGATTTGAGCTTTTCTCTGAAAACACACCAAAATATGTCAACTGGAATAGCATACTTAATCTTTGTAACATATTCTCCACAGAATAGGAATTGTAAAGATAATTTTGAGCAAAATAATTCAAGCATAAATTTCTGGTATTTTGCAAACATTTAATTCTAATTTCATTTATTCTCATTTCACTTAAAAATTCAGTATCAAATTGCAAATATAAAATGTAATTAATTATTTCTTGAAACATATGAAATGAAATGTGCATATGTCAAGTACAAGAGTTTGGTAAATTTACATTAAACTCCCCAGTTGCATTAGCTACTTTTTATTTTTTTGGAAATTTCTGTATGATGATTATATATACAAATATAGTTTATGTTTCCTCCAATCAACAAATGTTCAAAACTAAACCTTTTTCGGGGCACCTGGGTGGCTCAGTGGGTTAAAGCCTCTGCCTTCAGCTCAGGTCATGATCCCGCGATCTTGGGATCTAGCCTGCCTCAAACTCTTTGCTCAGCAGGGAGCCTGCTTCCTCCTCTCTCTCTGCCTTCCGCTCTGCCTACTTGTGATATCTGTCTCTCAAATAATGAAATAAAATCTTAAAAAGAAAACAACAACAACAACAAAAACTAAACTTTTCTCTAACAGTGCCCAAGATTAAATCTTAGCTTGGCCACTTACCAGTCATGAGATAATAGGCAAGTAATTTAGCCTTCCATAATTTTCTAGTCTTTAAAAATGGGGATAATCTTGGTATTAACTTAAGGAAGTTACATGAATAAAAAGAGATAAAAATATAAAGTTCTTATAGAAGTTCCTGAAACATAGGAGGCAATGTGGAAAAAAGAAGATTGAGTCAGGAGAATATTATCATAACTCAGCCAAGAAAAAAATGGAGACTTGGATGAGGCAGGTGCAGTGTTATTCAGAAATGTGCAGATTTTGGATGTATTAACTTTGGATGTAATATAATACACATTCCATCAAAGGGGTGAGAAGTATGAAAGAAGAATCATGGAGGACTTTAGACCTGACCAACTGAAAGTTTATATTTGCTATTAAATGAGATGAGAAGTGGTTTTGGAGTTGAATTTGGGACATATTAATTTTAAAATGAGAATTAAAATATCTAAGTGGAGCACAGGGAGACAAGTGTGCTACAAATATTTGGGATTATCAATATTATCAAAATTATTATTAATTTTATTAATATTAAAATTATTATTAAAATATTATTATTATCAAAAGAATATTTTAAACAATGAAAATAGATAAGATCACAAAGAGAGAATACAGAATAAATTCAAAGACTAAATTTCAGCATCCCAATATTAAAATATTAGTAATAAAGCGAGACAACATAAAGAAAATAATATGGAACAGCCTGTGAAATAGAAGGAAATCCAGAGTGTATATCCTGTAGGCCAAGTAAAGAAAGTATTTCCAAGAATAGAGTATAATCAAGTTGCCAAGGTGGATGAGCATTGACCCTTTGCTCAATATATCTACTTCATAATAATGCCTTATGACAAAATAGGAAAATATGACCAATGTAAACAATTCATGAGTGTTTAGATTCTTCATATTTCATTATTCTCTAGCCTCACTATCTTCTAGCCTATCTTCTAGCTAGCCTATTTTCTAGCCTCACAGGCTTGTTAGAGAAAAAGCAATAATCATTGTTCTTACTTTGTATGAGTAATTATTTGGACCTAAAGATGCAGCTTGCATTGCAGAGTAATGTATGTAAATGGGACTTTAATTTCATAAAAATGTATTATTTTTAATTAAATAAATATTTTATTATTTTATTAATTGCAACCTAGTAGTCCTTGTTAAAAGATAAATTTGTCACATTCTTCATTTTCCTTTAAGATATACTAGTGTTTCCAGTGCTTTATAATTATATTTGGCTTGAAGCCTAAAGTTACTCAGCACGATGATGCAATTTGTCACATTTATGTTCAAATTCCAAATAATTTTAGTGTATTTTATGCATGTAAAAAATGCAGGACATGTCCCTAAAGATTGTGAGAACACATTTTTGAATTACATGGTGCATTTTTATTCCTGAAATATTGACTTTTCTACTCGGGAAATAATATTGAATGCCCTGTGGATACAATATGCACAACGAATACCCAAGTAAGAGCTGAGGATTTCTGAATTCGAGCTAACTGCTTTATTCACCAAGAGGCAATCACCAGAGTGACCTGTGCTCTTTGTTTTCAGTACACACTCATCACCATGCCTGGTGCTCTTGTATAATACAGTAAGCATCTTAAACTGTTCTGTTACCTTAATCAATAAGCCCTTGATTGATCACTGATTCAATGAAGAGCTTTTTATAAAGTATATGCTCTTTGCATTGAGATATTGTGCTATAAGGGGTACAAAAGAAAATCTCCTCGGGCGCCTGGGTGGCTCAGTTGGTTGGGCAGCTGCCTTCGGCTCAGGTCACGGTTCTGGAGTCCTGGGATCAAGTCCCACATCGGGCTCCCAGCTCCATGGGGAGTCTGCTTCTCCGTCTGACCTCTCCTGTCATGCTGTCTCACTCTGTCTCTCTCTCTCAAATAAGTAAATAAAATCTTTAAAAAAAGAAAAAAGAAAATCTCCTTTTATTCCTTGTTCCCAAGACCCCTAATTGCAGAAACATGGCTAAGGCATGCAAAATAAAAAGAGAACAAAGCAATATATCTTAACTTCTAAATAATGCTTATGCTTACAAGCTATAGGACCCCAGAAAAGGGAAAGATGACTTTCCTTTGTGTGATTTAGGATACTTAAGGAAAATACTAAGTAAGAGTATACTTAAACTTTCAGATTTTCTTCTTCATGGCATGGAAAATCCATTTTAAGAAGAGGGATAACGAATACTTCATGTAATAGTGTTTAAATTCTGGTCTTCAGCAAGTATTTGCTAGAAAATAATTGTATGGCTGAGGAATTTGGCTAGCTGGAGAGGAAGTAAGTAACCTAGTGATCAAAGCAGGCAGAAGCATTACCAAAGGAACAAAAGTGTAAATATGCACAAACTACTCAGAGCAAATATAATAATGATCTTGCTTAGAACAGAATGGAGGTCCTAAAGTAGTAAAATAAAAAATAAATAAATAAATAAAAAACAACAAGGGGTCATTTGTAGATAGTATTTGATAATGTATCAAAGAATTACTTTCAGGAGATGAAGACTTTTACATTGACAATTTCTACTACATTAGCCTCCTCAAATATAAGTTTTCCTTAATTGTCATGTCAACAAATAGCTATGGAGATCCAGAGATAAATAATTTGAGAAAGGATATGACAGAACTGTTAAAACCACTGTGCTAGTCAAGACATAGGCAATGGTTAATTAATAATTCTGCTAGACAAATTGTTTCAGCTGATCTGATTAGAGAAAAATACATTGCTCCTACTATTTAATCTTTCTCTCTCTCTGTCTTGCTCTCTAAACTTCCTAAGCCCTATGTTTTCCTTGCCCTGTTTTCAGCCTTTTTTTTTTCTCTCCTGAATATTATCAGCCATACTAAGAGTAGTCCTGGGTAAAAGGTATGATGTATCTAGGCTATCTACCACAAAGCCCGTAGGAGAGAAACATTAGAGACTGAGAAAGTCCATCTAAGTCAAGGGTTTGGTCTTGTCACTGAGTCAAGTATAGACTGATGGGGGTGCAATTCATTTAACTGCATAGGCTGGGGTGTTTTTTCTTTCTTTGTTTGTTTAAGTAGACTCCATGCCCAGCATGAAGCCCAATGTAGCACTTGAACCCACGACCTGAGTTAAGATAAAGAGTAGGGCATTTAACTCACTAAGCCACCCAGGCACCCCATAGGTTGTTTTGCTAAAGATGTTTTGAAGTGCACAGAAAATAGAGAACTTAGAAGTGTTATCAAAAATGGCAATCTGGTGTAAGGAAATGGTCCAATTTCATTTTTCTGCATGTGGCTGTCCAATTTTTCCAACACCATTTGTTGAAGAGGCTATCTTTTTTCCATTGGATGTTCTTTCCTGCTTTGTCGAAGATTAGTTGACCATTTGCGATGACATGGATGGAACTAGAGCGTATTATGCTTAGCGAAATAAGTCAACTGGAGAAAGACAACTACCACATGATCTCCCTGATATGAGGAAGTGGAGATGCAACGGGGGTGGGAGTTAAGGTGGTAGGAAAAGTAAAAATGAAAGAAGATGGGATTGGGAGGGAGAAAAACCAAAAGAGACTCTTAATGTCATAAAACAAACTGAGGGGGGTGGGGGGAAGAGGGGTTGGGTGAGGGTGGTGGGGTTACATCATATGTTTAAATAAAGCTTAAATAAAGTAAAAAAAAAAATGGCAATCTGGGCAACGGGTGAATCTGTGCTGGATTTTGGCAGACCCTTCAATTATGGTGGAACTCATGCCAGTGAATGGATACCTGATGAGTAGAAGTGAGTAAGAGAATTAACTAGAAAAGAGTAGGTCAAGGCATCAGAACTCTAGTCTAAAAAACTGAGACTGGAGAGTCTGAGATAAAAACCAAGGTAAGAGAAATACAGAATGAGATTAGGGAAGCTTACAAATTAAGCAATTTAAAGATTTGCTACCTTTACCTGTGGTGCACAAATATGAGGCTTGTTTGAAATTAAAGAATCTGAACAGTTGTGTGGTAAGGGGTGAACTCTGCAAAATAAAAGCATACAAAATTTAGGTTGTAGCTCCAAGAGAACACAAGAACCTATCTATATTAGTATAGTTTGTGTTTTCAGAAATAAGTAGAATGATGACAACAAAAGCCATTGAAAATTTTTGAAAGCCTAAGTGAAGAAATTAGACAATGAATAAATAATAGTCCTGATCATTGGGGCTAGGATAGTTGACATTACACCTGGCTGTGGTAACTGAGATGATCTAAGTCAATGGGACTTAAGGTTTTGTCTGGGAAAGATAAGACCACAAAACAAATTATTTTACAGTTTGCTTTGGGAAATGCCATAAGTACAATTTATTGAAGATAAGAATCTTTTTACCTAAGCAACATAACTTCTCAAATAACAGTTTACTTGTTTCAACACCATTTGCTCATGTGTTCACCAATCCCAAACGGCAATATCATGAATTTTACTCAATCTCAATTATGTGTCCACCTTGGAAGTTCATCTTAAAAGGATCTAACTTGAGGTTAGACTTTGACAGTCTTTTTCCCAAAAAAAATTTATTTAAATTCAAGTTAGTTCACATATAGGAGAGTATTAGTTTCAGCAGTAGAATTTAGTGATTCATCTGTTGCATATAACACCCAGTGCTCTTTACATCAAGTGCCCTCTTTAATGCCCATTACCCAATTACAACATCCCTCCACCTACCTCCCCTCCAGCAACCTCAGTTTATTCCCTATAGTTAATAGTCTCCTATGTTTGCCTCCTTTTCTGTCTTTGTCTTATTTTTCCTTCCTTTCTCCTATGTTCACCTGTTTTATTTCTTAAATTCCACATAGGAGTGAAATAATAGGTATTTGACTTTCTCTGACTGAATTTGCTTAGCATAATACATTCTAGTTCCATCTATGTCAAATGGCAAGATTTCATTTATTTTTTTAGGCTGAGTAATGTTCCATTGTATGTGTGTGTATATATCTCTGTGTGTGTGTGTGTGTGGTATGTATTATGTATATATACATACATGTATATACATACATGTATATATACATAATACATACCACATCTACTTTATTATCGGTTAATGCACATTTGGGCTCTTGTATGTTTTAGCTATTGTAGATGGTGCTGCCATCAACACTGAGGTGCACTTGCCCCTTTGAGTCATTATTTTTGTGTTCTGTGGATAAATACATATTGGTGCAATTGCTCGGTTATAGGGAAGTTCTAGTTTTAACTTGTTGAGGAACCTCCATACTGTTTCTAAAGTAGCTGCACCAATTTGCAATCCCAACAACAGTGTAAGAGGGATGTCCCTTCTCTGCATCCTTGCCAACATCTGTTGTTTCCTAAGATGTTATTTTTAGTCATTCTTTTTTTTAAGGTTTTTTTGCTTTCTTTTTTTTTAAAGATTTTTATTTATTTATTTGTCAGAGAGAGCAAGCGAGCACAGGCAGACAGAGTGGCAGGCAGAGGCAGAGGGAGAAGCAGGTTCCCTGCGGAGCAAGGAGCCCGATATGGGACTCGATCCCAGGACACTGGGATCATGACCTGAGCCGAGGGCAGCCACTTAACCAACTGAGCCACACAGGCGTCCCTATTTTTAGTCATTCTGATAGGTCTGGGGGGCATCTCATTGTGCTTTTGATTTATATTTCCCTAATGATGAGTGATATTATGCATTGTTCCATGTGTCTGTTAGCTATTGATATGTCTTCTTTAGAAAAATATCTATTCATGTCTGACAGTCTTTTCTGAATTCTTCCCCCTTTCAAATCACTCCTAAGATTTATCCATTTTGCAGTGAGTTTGAACTGGCTTTACTTTTGTATTTAAAAATAGGTTGTTTATTGTATACTTGAAATTAGCATTACACTATATGTTAACTGGAATTTAAATAAAAACTATAAATAAATAAATAAATAAATAAAATATCTGATGCTAGTTCATTAAATTCAACACCTTTCTTTTTTTTTAAGATTTTATTTATCTATTCATTTGACATAGAGATAGCACAAGTAGGCAGAGTGACAGGCAGAGAGAGAGGGAGAAGCAGGTTCCCCACTGAGCAGGGAGCCCAGTGAAGGACTCAATCTCAGGATCTTGGGATCATGACTTGAGCCAAAGACAGATGCTTAAGCAACTGAGCCATCCAGGCACCCCAAATTCAACACCTTTCTTAAACTCAATGCTTTCAACTCTTTCTTCTGGCTACATTGATAGTTCTGGTTCCTTGAACACAAGTTTGTTATGTCATTCATAACAAGAGAAGACATACTGGGGTTAGCATAGATTATCTTAAATTCAGAAATATATAATACTATGTGCTGAACAAATGTATGTAATTATATATAAAGTCATCCAGGAGGTCTCTTAAATAAGGATTGTACAGAATCATAAAAGGCTGAAAAGTATTTGTGGATTTTAATGTGAGAAAGATCAAATTCAAAATGATATACTACATTCATTATAAATAGAAGCTAGGCAACTTAACTATTATTAGTTATCATGAATAATTCACCAACTAAAGCATCATCAATACTAGCAAGAAATAAATTTGAGATTTTAATTAATGTTTAACAAACCAGAACTATTCTCCCTTATAGAACATGATAAATGACAAGGGTATAAAGCACTGTTAGCATTTTTTGTGTGTGAGAAGAGCGTTTATTTATTTTTTAATCAATTAACAGTATTATTAAAAATCATCTTCTTAAATGATTTTTTGGAGACTCTTATTTGATGCATCATTTTCAAAATTCAGATAAGTAAGCTAAATTCTAGTACTTTGTTAAATTCTACTATCCAGGTACTACTTCTGGAACATTATATATGTTATAGCATTCATCTTTCATTCACTCAAACCCTTTCAAAACATTGAAGAGGAGGGAAAAATCCCAACTCATTTTATGAGGGCAGCATTAATTAGCCTGATACCAAAATCAGATAAGAATAATATAGGAAAACTTCAGGCCAATATACCTAATGATAACAGATGCAAAAATTCTCAATAAAATTTTAGTAAACTAAATTCAACACATAATATATTAAAAGAATCATGTACCATGACTAAATGGAATTTATCTCTGGATTATAAGGATGATTCAATATATACAAGTAAATAAATGTGATATACCATATTAATGAAAGATAAAAACTCAAGTGATTATCTCAGTAGATGCAGAAAAAGCAATTGACAAAATCCAATATCTGTCATGTTAAAAACTTTCAACAAATTGTGTACAGAAGAAATATACCTCAACATAATAATGGCCATATATTATAAGTTAACAGCTAACATCATATTCAGTGGTGAAAGTTGAAAGCTTTTCCTTTAAGATCAGAAACAAGACAAAGATGCCCATTCTCACCATTCCTATTCAACCTGGAAATCCAAGCTACAGCATCAAGCAAGAAAAAGAAGTAAAAAGCATTCATATTAGAATTAAAGAATTAAAACTCTCTCTGTTTGCAGATGATATGATCTTATATACAGAAAATCCTAGTACTCACCAGAAAACTATTAGAACTTATCAACAGATTGAATAATGTTGCAGATACAAAACCAATATATAGAAATCACTTGTGTTTCTATAAACTAACAAGAAATACCTGAAGAAGAAATAAAGAAAACAGGGGCATCAGGGTGGCTCAATTGATTAAGCATCTGCCTTCAGCTCAGGTCATGATCTCGGGGTCCTAGTATGGAGCCCGTTGAAGAACATCTAAAATATAAAAAGAATTTACATAACTCAGTAGTCAAAAAAAATCAGTTAAAAAATGAGATCTGAATAGACATTATTCCAAATAAGCTATACAGACAGCCAACAGTTACATGAAAGGATGTTCAACATCACCAATCACCAGGAAAATGTAAATCAAAACTATAATAAAGTATCACTTTACAACATTAGAATGGCTATTAACAAAAAGGCAAGAGATGAGTTTTGGGAAGAATATGGAGAAAAGGGAACAATTGTGCACGGTTGGTAGGTATGTAAACCGGTCAAGCCACTATGGAAAACATGGAGTTTCTTCAAAAACTTAAAATTAGAACCACTATATGATCCAGCAATTGCACTTCTAGGTATCTATCAAAAGGAAAAACAATACTAACTGGAAAAGATATCTGCACCTCCATGTTCATTACAACATTATTTATAAATAGCCAAAACACAGAAACAACTTAAGTGTCCATCCATGGAAGATAAGGAAAATGTGTGTGTGTGTGTGTGTGTATTAATTTTATATATATTCTACATAATTATATATTAAATTGATATATATATATATATAAATGAAATATTCAGCTATAAAAAAAGAAATTCTGCTATTTCTGCCAATATGGATATACTTTGAGGGCATTATGCTAAGTCAAGTATGTCAAACTGAGAAAAACACCATATGTTGTCACTTAAGTTGAATCTAAAAGAAAAAAAACTTAAAGAGAACAAATTGGTGATTGCCAGAGGCAGGCAGAGAGGGTGGGCAAAGCAGGTGAAAGTGGTCAAAGGTATACACTTACAGTTGTAAAGTAAATAAGCCTTGGAATGCAATATATGGCATAGTGACTGTAATTAACAAGACTAAATTATATATTTGGAACTTGCCAAGAAAGTAGATCTTAGAAGTTCTCATCACACGCACACACACACATGCGCACACACACACACACAAACACACATACACACACAATTATACTATGTGTAGTGACAAAGTTAATTAGATTTATTGTGATCATTTTGGTATATATATGAATATTGAATCATAAACTAATACACTGTTACATGACAATTATAGCTCAATAAAAATAATCTAAAAATTAATAAAATACAAGTTTATTTAAAGAAAAGACAAAAGAAAAAGGACTCCGGTGCCTGGATGTCTCAGTAGGTTAAGCATCTGCCTTAATCTCAGGTCATGATCCCAGGGTCCTGGGATAGAACCCCACTTCAATCTCTCTGCTCAGCAGGGAGCCTGCTTCTCCCTCTCCCTCCATCTGCCACTTCCCCTGCTTGTGTGAGCACTCTCTCTCTCTCGCTCTCTCTTTCTGTGTCAAATAAATACAGAGATGAAATAAAAAAAAAAAAAAAAAGGCAGACCACAGCAAAGTGGTCTACTGAAGTAGATGTAGGGCACTTGAAACTCATACACTGCTGGTGAGTGTGTAAAGTGATAAAACCTATTTGGGAAACTATTCAACGGTTTCTTGTAAAGGTAAACAGCTATCTGCCCTCTGAATCAACAATTCTACTCCTGGGTATTCACTCAAAAGCAGTAACAACATATGTCCATATCATAGTTGTACAAGTATGTTTCTAGCAGTTTTAGTCATAATCATCAAAATTTGAAGAACCCAAAATTTCATCAATAAAAGAATGTACAAACAAAGCATGATATACTAATAAAATGGAAATAATTAAGTGAAAAAAAATTTACACAGTCAATATGATGTGGAGAAAAAGAGGTCAAGTACAAAAGAACACAAATATATGATCTAAGTTTAAGAAGAACAAGAACATGCAGAATAATCTATAACAGGAATTTAAGTCATTGAAAAAAAATCTAGCACTTTGAAAAATGCCACTGGTATTTTGATCCAGATGACATTGAAAGTATAGATCACTCTGGGCAGCATAGATATTTTAATGATGTTTATTCTTCTGATCCATGAGCATGGAATGTTTCTTCACCTTTTCATGTCTTCTTCAATTTCTTTGATGAGTGTTCTGTAGTTCCTCAAGTATAGATCCTTTACCTCTTTGGTCATGTTTATTCCAAGGTATCTTATAGTTTTTGGTGCTATTGTAAATGGAATTGCTTCTCTAATTGCCCTTTCTACAGTTTCATTGTTCGTGTATAAGAAAGCAACTGATTTTTGTGCTTTGATTTTGTATCCTGTCACATAACTGAATTTCTGTATGAGTTCTAGTAATTTGGGGGTGGAGTCTTTTGGGTTTTCCACATAAGGGAATCCTAAAAATTTATATGGAACCAGAAAATATCCCAAACTACTAAGGTAATGTTGAAAAAAAAAAAAAAAAAGGTGAGGACTTCACGTTGCCTGATTTAAAGCTTTACTACAAAGCTGTGATCACCAAGAGAGCATTGAACTGGCATAAAAACAGATAGATCAATGGAACAGAGTAGAGATCCTAGATATGGATTCTCAACTCTATGGTCAAATAATCTTTGACAATGCAGGAAAAAATATCCAGTGGGAAAAGGACAGTCTCTTCAACAAATGGTGCTGGGAAAATTGGACAGCTATGTATAGAAGATGAAACTCGAACATTCTCTTACACCATACACAAAGATAAACTCAAAATGGATGAAAGACCTTAATGTGAGAGAGGAACCCATCAAAATCCTAGAAGAGAACATGGGCAGTAATTTCTTTGACATCAGCCACAGCAACTTCATTCAAGACTGTCTCCAAAGGTAAAGAAAAGAAAAGAGAAAATGAACTTTTGGGACTTCATCAAGATCAAAAGCTTCTGCAAAGCAAAGGAAACAGTCAAGAAAACAAAGAAGCAATCCACGGAATGGGAGAAGATTTTCGCAAATGACACTACAGACAAAGGGCTGATATTCAAGATCTATAAAGTACTTCTCAAATTCAACTTCCAAAAAACAGATAATCATGTCAAAAAATGGGCAGAAGACATCAACAGAATCTTCTCCAATGAAGACATACAAATACTTAGTAGACACATGAAAAAATATTCACTATCATTAGCCATCAGGGAAATTCAAATCAAAACCACACCAAGATACCACATTACACCAGTGAGAATGGCAAAGATTAACAAGACAGGAGACAACAAATGTTGGGGAGGATGTGGAGAAAGGGAGACCCTCTTACACTGTCGGTGGGAATGCAAGTTGGTGCAGCTACTTTGGAAAACAGTGTGGAGAGTCCTCAAAAAATTAAAAATAGAGCTACCCTATGACCCAGAATTACACTCTTGGGTTTTTACCCCAAAGATACAGATGGAGTGAAAAAAGGGGCCATATGCACCCCACAGTTCATAGCAGCAATGTCCATGATAACCAAACTGCTGAAAGAGCCCAGATGCCCTTCAACAGATGAATGGATGAAGAAGATGTGGTCCATATATACAAAGGAATATTACTCAGCCATCAGAAAAGATGAATACCCAACTTTTGCATCAACATGGATGGGACTGCAGGAGATTATGCTAAGTGAAGTAAGTCAAGCAGAGAAAATCAATTATCATATGGTTTCACTTACTTGTGGAACACAGGAATAACATTAAGATATTAGGGGAAGGAAAGGAAAACTGAACTGGGGATAATTGGAGGGGGAGATGAACCATGAGAGACTGTGGACTCTGAGAAACAAACTGAGGGTTTTAGAGGGGAGGAGGGGGGGATAGGTGAGCCTGGTGGTGGGTATTAAGGAGGGTAGGTATTGCATGGAGCCCTGGGTGTTGTACATAAACAATAAATCTTGGAACACTGCATTAAAAACTAATGATGCATTTTATGGTGGCTGATATAACATAATAAAAAAATAAAAATAAAATGCATGCATGTTGTTGATTGTAAAAAAAAAAAAGGAAATCTAAATAATCATTCTATGTTCTATGGGAATAAACTGGAAATAAAAAAAGGTGTGAGGAGGTGTGGAAATGTTCTCTGCCTTGGTTAAGATGTTTGTTACATAGAGGGATTTCTGTCCAAACTCATGATTTTGTATAGTTCTGATCCATAACTTTCATTAAAACTTTTATTATATATAAATTTTGCTTCATTTAAAAATGGGTATTACGTCAATTTTCTTTGCATTAGAACTAGTGCACCCCTTTAGTTCTTTCTCCATTTTTTTTCTTCCCTTCTTCTAAAAGAAGCTTGATCATTTTTTCTTTGCAGCACTCTTCTTTAGGAGGCTTATGCAGGGCCATCTGAATGAATAGTTGATATTGTCAAACACAATGCAATTTGTTTTAGCATAGATGGGTTATGTAATCCTAGCAAATAAAACATCAAGTTATTTGATTGTTTCCCGGGGAAAAGTTATCTTATTCTTCATGGTTATACAGTTTCATCCTCTTATTTTAATTGTCATGTTTGCTTGAACTGGTACATGTTTTGTGGCCATTGCTAATGCAAGCCTAACAATAACCTAACATTAAAAAGAAAAGAAGATGGAAAAATTTGGTCCTCTCTGATGGCATTTGTTCAGTGAATGTACCTACCTGGCCACTCCATCTCTGAATGACTTTTTGGGTGTATATATAAGTTCCATACTATTATAGCTACTTTAACTTAGGCCCTTTTGAACTTGACAAAAGTGTTCTTAGTGATATATCTACCTAGAAATTTTCCTTATCCATTTAAAAATCAACAGAATTGGATTTTTTCTCAGTTCTCAATGGTAAAAGGTTTGCTACAATAGATGAACAAAATTCTATCAGCAGCAATTCCTTAAATAATAAATATATAGGTTCATCGTGTAGTCAATGTTATGACTCAATTGCCTTAACCATCAAAAACTTACCTAAAGGCCTAGGACAAAACATAATTTTTTTTCTGTTTCTATATGCCCCAGTATGCCAAAAATATGATAGTATGTTACAATATATTCATTAGTGATTTAGAATATAAAATAATAAAATCTCCAAGTACCACAATCCTCTTTAAGATACACAGTGCAACATCTCTATTAATCACCATGTAATATTAACTTAATCCATTTAACCTAAGTAAGCAAATATGTATTCCAAGTAATGTATTCTTTACTAGAACTAAATTCATTTTCAAATTTTATTTCCAACATTAATGATTAACAAATGAATATTACTTGACATTGCCTTTAGCTTGACTTCACAGAGTAACTTTTATGCTGAAAATTATGAACCTCAATTCTGAATATTAAAAGAAATTTTATCACAGTGATTTTTTTCCACAGAAATGTATATTTTTATTTTTTTATAAACATATAATGTAACTCCACCACCCTCTCCCGACATCCCTTCCCCCTGCCCCCCTCAGTTTGTTTTGACATTAAGAGTCTCTTTTGGTTTGTTTCCCTCCCGATCCCATCTTGTTCCATTTATTCTTTTCCTACCCCCTTAACCCCCCCCATTGCATCTCCTCTTCCTTATATCAGGGAGATCATATGACAGTTGTCTGTCTCCGATTGACTTATTTCACTAAGCATGGTACCCTCTAGTTCCATCCATGTCATCACAAATGGCAAGATTTTATTTCTTTTGATGGCTGCACAGTATTCCATCATATATATTTATATATGCATATATATGCATATATATGATGCATATATATGCATATATATACAGCATTTAGCATAAGACTAAAATTCGAAATAAGTAAAATAAAAAAAATATGTTGAGTCAAATAAAATATTAAGGAAGAAGGGAACAGGAGGTCCTCGGTTACGACAAGAATTGTGAAAGTGGTACGTGAATGCCCAGAGATTGGGACTCACTCTCCAAGCTTTGAGCCAGAAGCTGGGCTCAGTTCTGAGGCCCCTAAGGGGCTCCAGGAGACCCTCCCAGTACTCATAGCTCAGGGCATCCCCAAAGAGAGTGTGGTGCACCCAGACCACTCCATGGAGGAAAGTTCATTTGTTTATGCCCTACAGAATATATATATATTCTGTAGTGCATATATATATACATATATATTATGTATATACATATATATTATGTAGCGATATATATATATATATATATATATATATATATATATATATCACTTTTTCTTTATCCGTTCATCTATTAATGGACATCTACGTCCTTTCCATAACTTGGCTATTGTGGACATTGCTGCTATAAACATTTGGGTGCACGTGCCCCTTCGGATCACTATGTTTGTATCTTTAGGGTATATACCCAGTAGTACAATTGCTGGGTCATAAGGTAGCTCTATTTTCAACTTTTTGAGGAAACTCCATGCTGTTTTCCAGAGTGGGTGCACCAGCTTGCACTCCCACCAACAGTGTAGGAGGGTTCCCCTTTCTCCGCATCCTCACCAGCATCTGTCATTTCCTGATTTGTGAATTTTAGCCATTCTGACTGGTGTGAGGTGGTATCTCATTGTGGTTTTGATTTGCATTTCCCTGATGTCCAGTGATGTAGAGCACTTTTTCATGTGTCTATTGGCCATATGGATGTCTTTACAGAAATGTCTGTTCATGTCCTCTGCCCATTTCTTGATTGGATTATTTGTTCCTTGGGTGTTGAGTCTGCTGAGCTCTCTATAGATTTTGGTTACTAGCCCTTTATCTGATATGTCATTTGCAAATATCTTCTCCCATTATGTGAGTTCTCTTTTGGTTTTGTTAACTGTTTCCTTTGCTGTGCAAAAGCTTTTGATCTTGATAAAGTCCCAATAGTTCATTTTTGCCCTTGCTTCCCTTGTCTTTGGCACTGTTCCTAGGAAGAAGTTGCTATGGCTGAGGTCGAAGAGGTTGCCGCCTGTGTTCTCCTCAAGGATTTTGATGGATTCCTTTCTCACATTGAGGTCCTTCATCCATTTTGAGTCTATTTTCATGTGTGGTGTAAGGAAATGGTCCAATTTCATTTTTCTGCATGTGGCTGTCCAATATTCCCAACACCATTTGTTGAAGAGGCTGTCTTTTTTCCATTGGACATTCTTTCCTGCTTTGTTGAAGATTAGTTGACCATAGAGTTGAGGGGCTATTTCTGGGCTCTGTATTCTGTTCCATTGATCTATGTGTCTATTTTTGTGCCAGTACCATACTGTCTTGATGATGACAGCTTTGTAATAGAGCTTGAAGTCCGGAATTGTGATGCCAAGAATTTTGGCTTTCTTTTTCAATTTGCCTTTGGCTATTTGAGGTCTTTTCTTGTTCCATATAAATTTTAGGATTATTTGTTCCATTTCTTTGAAAAAATTGGATGGGATTTTGATAGGCATTGCATTAAATGTGTAGATAGCTTTAGGTAGAATAGACATTTTCACAATATTTGTTCTTCCAATCCATGAGCATGGAACATTTTTCCGTTTCTTTGTGTCTCCCTCAATTTCTTTCATGAGTACTTTATAGTTTTCTGAGTATAGATTCTTTGCCTCTTTGGTTAGGTTTATTCCTAGGTATCTTATGGTTTTGGGTGCAATTGTAAATGGGACGGAATCCTTCATTTCTCTTTCTTCTGTCTTGTTGTTGCTGTAAAGAAATGCAACTGATTTCTGTGCATTGATTTTATATCCTGACACTACTGAATTCCTGTACAAGTTCTAGCAGTTTTGGAGTGGAATCTTTTGGATTTTCCACATAAAGTATCATATCATCTGCAAAGGGTGATAGTTTGAATTCTTTGCTGATTTGGATGCCTTTAATTTCTTTTTGTTGTCTGATTGCTGAGGCTAGAACTTCTAGTACTATGTTGAATAGCAGTGGTGATAATGGACATCCCTGCCATGTTCCTGACCTTAGCAGAAAAGCTCTCAGTTTTTTTTCCATCGAGAGTGATATTTGCAGTGTGTTTTTCATAGATGGCTTTGATAATATTGAGGTAGTTGCCCTCTATCCCTACGTTTGAAGAGTTTTGATCAGGAACGGATCTGTTCTTTGTCAAATGCATTTTCAGTATCTACTGAGAGTAGATACTGAGAGTATCATATGGTTCTTGTTTTTTCTTTTATCAATGTATTGTATCACACTGATTGATTTTCAGATGTTGAACCAACCTTGCAGCCCTGGAATAAATCCCACTTGGTCATAGTGAATAATCCTTTTAATGTACTGTTGGATCCTATTGGCTAGTATTGCGGTGAGAATTTTTGCATCTGTGTTCATCAAGGATATTGGTCTGTAATTATCTTTTTTGATAGGATCCTTGTCTGGTTTTGGGATCAAGGTCATGCTGGCCTCATAAAATGAGTTTGGAAGTTTTCCTTCCATTTCTATTTTTTGGAACAGTTTGAGGAGAATAGGAATTAATTCTTCTTTAAATGTTTGGTAGAATTCCCCTGGGAAGCCATCTTGCCCTGGGCTTTTGTTTGTTTGGAGATTTTTATCACAGTGATTTTTAATGATATACTAATTTAATCAGTTGCAAGACTTTAGCTTCTTAGAAAGAACTCTCAATTGTTCTGAAACCAAAACTATTCTATCCTTAGAAGAAATTGATTGGAAAGTTACAAAATATGCACAGTAGAGTTTAAACAATGAATACAGAATAGGCAGCTTCACCTTGATTTCTTCTAGTCAATTTCACTTTTTAGTTCTCATGCAAAATATCACTTTTTAACTCTTGTGAGGTATTAAAAGAATATTTAAACACTAAAGAGAACGATTTTCACTTGTTTAAGATCATAATATGATTTATATTAATTCTGTATTTTATAAAATCTTAAAATATATCTTATATATATTTAAGAACATTGTTTCTTTAAACTTGCAAACAGTACCTTCGTGGCTTGTAAGAAGTGCTATTTTTTTAGGAATGAAAGTAGACTATTTAAATGGAATGTTTTTATTTAGGCTTACCACATATTTCCAGTAAGTAAAAGACACTGAATCTTAAATCACTAACACCCTATTATTAGGGCTGAGCAAATTAACTCAGCCAATTGACCCTTCTGAGAATAAATCCCTTATTGAAGTCCATAAATGATCAGTTAATTTTCTTTTCATTACCTTTCCTTTCATTTTCATCCACCCTTGAACTTACATGTTCAGAGCAATTCTCAAAAAGGCAAAAGAAGAGTTTTATTTGTAGTTTATGAAAGTTCATTATTTTCTTTCTCCAAGATATTTTTCCTTTTATATGGATTTCACTGATCAATGTTGTTGTATTAAAAATTACACCTTCCTGGGACGCCTGGGTGGCTCAGTTGGTTAAGCGGCTGCCTTCGGCTCAGGTCATGATCCCAGCATCCTGGGATTGAGTCCCACATCGGGCTCCTTGCTCAGCAGTGAGCCTGCTTCTCCCTCTGCCTGCCACTCTGCCTGTGCTCGCTCCTGCTCTCTCTCTTTATCTGACAAATAAATAAATAAATAAAAATAAAAATAAAAATATATATATACCTTCCTATATGTATGTATTATCATAATTTCCCATAAAATATTTTTCTATAATAATGTTTCATTAAAACACCAATAATTTTTCTTTGAGGAGAGAAGAAGGGAGGGAGGTGGGGGGAGGAGAGAGAAATGAGAAACATAAAATGATACAAACCCATTTTTCATATGCTACAGTTTAACTAATAAAACCCACAGGCTATATTTGAATCTACTTCATATTTAACATATTTAACATATTTAAGGTCCTTTACAGTACCTTAAATAGTTCAATGTCATGGGAGTTTCATACATCAATAGACAAACTTCTGATAGTATATAATACCCAAACACTGACATTATAATATCATCAGTACTGCTCTACTCTTCTTCATATGGCATATGAACACTGTGAATGACTGAAAGCACATATCATAAATATAATGTTAGACCTGCGCAAAAGAAGCCAACATCACATTAAGAAAACTTGTATCTTAAATCTGGGAGTTAATCATGTATCATTTTAGTGATTTCCTTTATATGTAGGACATTTCCTAAATATTGATGGTACTCTGAGGTAATTATTAGAAAAGGATAAAGAACCTAACATGTAAGCCTGAATCAAAACATTCTGAAATGAAAACGTAGCTTCAAATAGAATATTGCCCATAAGAGTAAGAATGTTTGTATTTCAAATAAAAGAATTGCTTCAACTAGATAATCAACAAATCAGTTTCTTTACAACTTTGTCAGATCACAGCATGCCTCTAAATTTGAGGAGGAGTACAGACACCTATCAAGGCAGGGTCAAGTTTATAAAACATGAAACATTTTGCAGTAATGGAGGCTATCCTTTTGTAGTTCCATGTAACTTGTGTTCAGTCAAAGTCTTATGTTCACAAATGTTTCTAACAGTGTTTGATGAAAGAATGAATGCTGTTTAATATTTTACAATAGTTCTCACATTCACCTGATATATACAAGAATGAGTTGTTTCAAAAGCAATATGTAAGAATTTCTAATGACAGTTATTTTAAAAGCACTTATACTTTCAAAGCACATAGATATGGTAAGGAATACATTTTTTAATTGGCAAATTCTACTGGATTTATAGCCTGGGCCTCTTAAGTAGCAAGAATTTATCCAGTAAATAATTCATCAAAAAAGTAACTGAGTGTTATCATTTAATAAATAAAGGTTCTATGACTGAAATAAATTACCAATTGGATTTGTAATATACTCATTCTAACATGACATATAGGCAAGGCAATGATAGAAAAACCCAACATGGTTTAGTCATCCTCCGGCCTGTTAACCCTAAGTCCAGAAATGTGATAACCCATGAAAATAAAAAGCATGCTGTTCTTATAAAAACATGTATCTACTACCCTTGCACAGTGCCTGTAACATACTAAATACTAAAAAATATCTGCTTAAGATGGTGAAGATTCCTCTAATCGTTATTATGGTCATGAGTCAAGCACAGAAGCAGAAATTTTTTCAGGAAGAACAATCATCTCAATATTTTCTCACAATTAACTACCATATCTGTTGAGGTCAAAATTGGGTTTTCAAAAGTTTAATTCAAAACACAGGTTTTACTTCTAAAAACTGATTTGAATGCAGTGTGACACTGACTGAAACCTTTCCTTCATCATCACCTGATAACACTACTAAAAAGAGAAAGACAGTCTAATTCTCAGAACATGCCAACCACAGGGAAAGAAGGGAGAAAACAAGCATCTTTGCATGCTTACTAATTACTAACCCCTGTTAGCAAAGCAACTGATTTAACAAGCACATATACATTGTTTACAAGGTGCCAGACTTTATTCTATGAAACTTTCCACGTACTATATTATCTGAGCCTTTTGAGATAAATATTGCTAGCATCGTTTTTAATAAAATAGATACTCAAGATAAATATGTTTTCCAAGACAGACATATTAAGAAATGGGAATTTAAATCAAGTTTACCTAACTTATTAGGAATTATTGCTTGTTCTCAAAACCCAAGCTTTTCCACTTATTCTGTGGTGTCATTGAAGGAATCCATCAACTAATTGCTCAAGGCATTCTCTGTGGCAGTGGTCTCATACCAGGTTGAGCAACTGCTACCCCATGTGACCCCACTTCATTTAGCTTTATTTCAACAGTAATCGATGATAGCAATAAAAAGGTAATAAAATATGGATCTTTGCCCTAAGGAGCTAGTATTTTAGACATTACATCCATATAATTGGAAACTAGAATTATATTTTGCTTAAGAAACAAAATGAGACTTTTTGTGTCTAATTTTTTAAGAGGGTACAAATGGCAATACCTATTATGCCATATTAGAACCTCTATAATAATATTTTTTTCTTTTTGAGAATTCACTATTTTCAAGAAAGATGTAAAGCTTTCATGATATTATACTTACTCCACAAAATAATATTCCTGTCAAACCTGATAACCTCTAATATTGTAAAAGAGGGAAGTGAAAATCAGAGATGTTAACTTGCTCTTAGGCTACAGTTACATAGCTGAGATTACAACTATATGGATTTAATATGCATACATTTGTTTCCACTATATTGCACATAATAAAAATGTACTTATAGGATTGGAAAAAGTTGATTTCCTTCCACAATAACTGAGGTCTTTAGGTTAGTGCAATCCATTGGACTACACCAGTAGAAATTGCAAAGTGGCTTTGCTTTTTAAAGGTATTATGACCCAAATACCTTAAAAAAGACTGGATAACTTTTTAAAAGTCATACAGCATTGATTGTTCAGCTGTATCTGTAGTCAATGCCACAGAATCCCACAGAATCTACTCCATGCCAGAACAGACTCCATGCCTACAGAGTTATAGAGCTGCTGCATTTTTCTATACGCCATATTATAGTTGGGGCAGTCTCACAAACATAATTTTTTCTGATTGAAAGAAATGAATCAAAATAGTGCCACAGTTCATATTCAATAAGGCAAAAAGATAAAACAAGTATTTTCATTTAAATATAGAACACAAAATTATGTTTATATAATGGTATAAATTTGTTTTAAAATAAATTCTCATTTGTATCAAATACAATGTTTAATTTAAATATCTCTTTAAAGAGCAAATTATAATGGAACCCTCTTTCAAGATCCAGAAAGGATATATATTTTTTCTTATCCAGGAATCAAACTAGCCATTTCCTCTGAATAAATTTGTGAACCTCTTATAGAAAAATATTCTGAAAAAAAAGCT
The DNA here is from genome assembly GCA_003697995.1 of Taxidea taxus jeffersonii. Classification (NCBI taxonomy): domain Eukaryota; kingdom Metazoa; phylum Chordata; class Mammalia; order Carnivora; family Mustelidae; genus Taxidea; species Taxidea taxus. The sequence goes on from ML093141.1 coordinate 44,483, forward strand.
TGAACTTTTAATCAGGCAAGATGTCCTTGAATCAATCACTTGTGTCCTGCTCAGTTTCACCAGTTAGACCACCACACAGCTTATTGCTAAGGTGATGTCATAGAAGTCTGTCAGATTTCTAATGCATTTAATGCTTTTTTTGTACATGACTTCATTAGTCTTCATTTATGCATCTCTGGAATATGATTTTAGAATTTATCAGTTAATAGAGTAGTGATACTGAAGGTGATGTTCTTCTTGTAAAAATAGTGTTTCTAAAAAAATAGTATTTCTACAATAATTTAAACAATAGGTATGCAGAGTATTCTCTACAATTTTATGTGAAAACCATGTTTTCACATAAACATGGTTTATGTGAAGTTAAAGGAGCAAGAGTAATGAGAAAAGGTTAGTTTGGGCTTTATTTTAAGTAGGTGGTACCAACAGGACTGGCTAATGGACTGGATAGAGTTTGTGAGAAAATAAGAATCAAGAATGCATTGATTTGATATGCACTAACTCACTGTCTCTATCATAATAATTAAAATTGATGAGACTTTTTTCCAAGAATATTGATAAATTTGTGTCTGTGGGATAGCATTAAATACACACACACACACAGATTACTGTATATTTACCTTACTATAGACTAGGGATTTTTAAAATTTCTTTATATAGAGTTATCATGTTTAAACTTCAGGTCATCCTATGACATAGAAAATTACATTATCACCAATTAAGATGAGGAAAATGAGGCACAGAAGGGACAAGAGGCTTTCACAGGGTTGCTCATATAAATATTAGATGGTAGATCCAGAAATTAAACCACAACACTGTCTCCACATCAAGGGTTTTAACCACTATTCCATAATGCTTCCCAAGCTTGTTTTATTTATACAGGAATTCATCAGTAAGGAAGGGAGGGGTCATTATAAAATTAATCCTAAAAATAGCTTTTCGTAAGCCACGTCAAAAGTATAAACTAAACAAATTGAATTAAACAAGTATAGATTTAAAGTTAAAGGATATTTTATTACTTGTTTGAAACTCAATGATCTCTGTTATTCATAGACTATTTCAGAAAGAAAAATATTTTAAAAATTGGTATCTGTCCTTTACTTTTTATTTCTGGCTTATATTTAGCATTTGTGAAATAAAGTGTTGTTTGAGTGGTCTTCTCCCTGCCATATCTCACAAGTTTCATATATATCTTATTCTTCTTTTACATTCATTTTTTAAAATTTCTATTTCAATATGATAATCTATTCTCATCTGCCTTGAAAACTTTCTTTCTTCCTTTTTTTTTCCCCATGTTGAACAAAAGCTGCATCTATAATTCAGATGAAAAGTGTGAGAGGATGACTAGGTGATACCAAGATGACTCCAAAAAATACTTGGAATAGGGTCTCTCTTACGAGGACTGTGATGTGGGCCTATGGCTAGTATAATATGCCTCATCAGGGACGCCTGGGTGGCCCAGTTGGTTGAGTGACTGCCTTCGGCTCAGGTCATGATCCCAGCGTCCTGGGATCGAGTCCCACATCGGGCTCCTTGCTCGGCAGGGAGCTTGCTTCTCCCTCTGCCTCTGCCTGCCTCTCTGTCTGCCTGTGCTCGCTCCCTCTGACAAGTAAATAAATAAAATCTTTTAAAAAAATATGCCTTATCACTTCAGATATGATTTGAGTTGTGACCATAAGCTGTTATGTCTTGGGAAAACTTGACTTACACTCAAATATACATCTAAACAAGGTAATAGACTCTCAAATTTAGTGTTACTACCTTTCATCTCCCTCACATGTTCACATCCACAAACTGGATTCAAACTATGGTCAAATCAAATCATACTTGGCTAATGAGTATCTGTGTCATGTTTACCAAGTTCACTGTCCTAAGTTTCAGTTCTCTCATCTATTAGATGCAGAAAAAAAAAAATAGTACCTTCCTCATATGGTTATTAGGTTTAAGTGAGATAGAAATTATTCTACAATTTCATTCATCTACACTATAATGATTGTGTTGATTCTTTTACTATCTGTTAATATTGCTTATTTGTTGCTGTTAGTATAATCTGATTACATAAGCTATTACTTCCAGACCATGATAATGAACAATAATATTGGTAGTATATCCCTGTATAGTTTTTAACGTAATGAAAATTTTTTATTGTTTTGTCATGGTGTACTTATGTTAGCCATGTTATGTTGATTATGTTATGTTATATTATGTAATGTTACAGAACTACTTATATTTCATGTAACCATAATATATGTATTATATTTATATTATTGTACTATATATTAATATATACATATGAATTACTTATATTTCTATATTTTAACTTATAGTTAGTATAAATATGTTATCCAATTCTTTATATTTAATAAGGTTTTGATTGAAATAAAAGTTATATTTAGTCAAAGAATGTTTATGTCTAAAGAGAATATCAAGATTTTAATCTTTGACCTATTCCTATGGGTAAAATATATCAATACATTTCTGGAGCTGGAAATAATTTTCCAGGGATGCAGTGTTTGTGTGTGTTGTGTCCTTTTCTTAAGGACTGTAAAAGTTGATTTGGTAACCCAAAATGGGAGTGGGGAGTAGAGTGTGGTTGCTGATGAAGTGAGAAAGACAGGACAATGCTGAATCAAATAATAACTTGGTTTTAGGAATTTAAAATCAATTCACAAGGGATTTATGTTCTATTTTAAGGGAACAACATTTTAAATTTTTTCTTCTCTGATACATTATCCACATTATCCTATCCCTTTCTCAGCTGATGAAGTTGCTTACTTGAGAAATAAGCAATCAGAAGAGAATTTCTTAATGATCCCTTCTAAATCTAAAACCTCTCTGTATCTGTACTCTGCCTTCCCTCATTTAAGAATTAATGAAAAGTCTCTGCTACCGTCTAAGACTCAAAGGCACTCAAGGCTTTTTTTTTTTTTTTTTTTACTGTTTCCTCAGGGAATTTGCTATTATAATTAACCTCTATGTTTTACACCAATTTTTTCCTTATTATTATTATTTTTTTACTTTCTACTTGAAAACTCCCATCAGACCACAAGCATTGAAATTTCTTCCATCTGAAACAGCATCAGCAATTACAACAAAAACAAAGCAGAGTTCTAAAACTATTTCTCTCCAATTCTACTTTTCTTTATTCCTTTATAGTAAAACTCCTCTAAAAGTTGCTTATATTTACTGTCTGCAATCCCTGATGCCACAGAGTCTCCTAAAACCATCCAACTGATTTTTTTTTACATTTTTACATTACTCAAAATAAACCACTCTTTAAATCATCATTCCCCTGGTATTGCCAGATCCAAAGATTTATTCTCAATTATCACTTCCTGAAATCTCAGCAGCACTTAAAACAATTTATTCCTTTTTTTATTTCTTGAGAGATTTTCTTCACTTGACTTCCAAGAAACGACGTTTTTCTGCCAGCCTCACTGTTTGCTCCTTTTCTCCCTTTATCCTCTCTTTTGACCTCTAAATATTTTAACGCTACAGAGGTCATTCCTTGTGTCTTCTCTAACCATGCTTACTCCCTTCTCTTGAGCATTAACCACTGCCATTAACCAGTACTCAGACCTGCCACTGATGTTTCGTATTCCTAAGTCCAAACGCCATGTCCACTAGGATGTCTAGTATGTATTACATACACAATATGTCCCAAATCCAATTCTTGATTTCCATTACCATGCCCCAAGCAAACAAGCTCCTTAGTCTATCCATTTTAGGGAAAGACAATACTCTTCATTTAATTGCTCAGGTCTAAAAACTAAAGACCATTTTTAAAAATTTCTCTCATTTTTCATATTCCTTAGCCAGTTCTGTTGTTACCACTTATAGTTAAAATATACTTAGAGTAATTTCTCACTACCAATACCGCTATCATCCCAGTTAAAACCACCTCTTCTCTCTCTCAGAACACTGCCATAACCTCTGGAGAGAACCCTTTGTTCTACCTATCTACTTATTTATTTATTTTTATTTGAGTAGAGTTGACACACAATGTTACATTAGTTTTAGGTGCACAACATAGTTTTTATTCTTGATAGCTACATATACAGGTTGCTGCCCACATAGTACTCATATTTTAAATTGTTACTCATATTTTAAATTGTGTATTAGTTTATTTTACTCCTCTGTTGTCCTCCTCCCAATGGCTTTAAATAACACTTAGAAGAAAATTAGAGTCTGTGTTAAATTTGAACATGCATTAGATTTTCTGATTCCTGACTATCCTTTAAAACTCTCCTTTTCTAACCTTATTCAGTCTTGATCAAGCTGTGAAAGCTATAATGACCTTCTAAATAGGTCTTAAGTACTCAATATTCTCTCACCAGTGGGGCCTTTCTATTTACTCTTCTTAAGCATATAGTACTCTTCCACACATTGTTACATGATACTCTCTTCCTTCATTTAAATATTTTATTAAATAGCTACAGAGAGCTCTTTCTTGACACTATACAAAGTCATTTTTCACTACTTTTTTAAAATGCCCCATTCTCAATTCCACTATATATATATTATATGTATAATATATGTAGTACAGAATTATATAGATATATGAAGAATCTCTGTACGGGCACCTATAGAATATTCAGCATGATAGAATATGAAGTGCTAAGAGCAAACAACTAAATGTCAAGAATAACTTGATTTCAACCCTAGAGACGTTGTGTGAATTAGTCATTTAATCTCTCTGGATCTCACTTACCCTATCTTTACAAAGTGGAAATAATAAGACTTGGTCTATGCAGTATTTCTGAAAGCAAATAAGATGATCGATCTATGTGGTGTACTTGAGAAGTATGTAAGTACCATGGATAAATGAAAATGTTTTATATAAAATCCAGTAAATACTTTTATGAAAATGAGATTCTATTACAAAAAGTGTATTCTATTAACAAAAAGTGTAAGCAAATACATAATTGTGAATGAGTTGTTGACCAAAAATTATTTGTTTTCAGAAAGTGTTCAATTTTTATTAGAAAAATTCACATTTTTAGTCACCTAAAAAACTGAAAACTTGACTAAGAGCATTTAAAGCTTTGTTTGCACAGTGTTCAGAAAAAAAAAAAAAAAAGAACACTGGTCATTCCCCTTTAAAGATCTCATTTATTACTTGTCAAATGGGACAAAATTCAATACACAACTGTTTTTCCACTGGGGTAGTTTCTTGGCTGAGGTGAGTATGTCAGGCAGAGTTGGACAGTTAAAGAATTAAAATGTCCTAAATAGCACTGCAGCAAAAATGTGATATGAGGCTCCTAGAGAATTTAAACAATATAAAACTAATGGATATATATAATATTATTTTATACATAAATATATATTTAATATATATGAAATAATATAATTAAATGATATATAACATATAAACATATATTTATGAATAAATATATATATATACTCAACTCAGAGTTGGGGTGGTAGTGGTGGTATGGACAGTACTGGTGGAGGAGAGAAAAATTTGGCAAAATTGTTTTGGCAAAAAATTGGCAAATTCTCCCCTGAAGTTAAAGTGGAAGGCTTAGGAAGCTGTCTGTATGCCTTATACTAGCTGCTTAAGTGCTAAGTTGGTTGGAAGAGGGACAGAGTGTCAGCAGTAAGTAGATGCACAAACATTTCTGCAACAGGCTACCTGAAAGACCTCAAGAACCAGCTGTATCAGCAAGGAGCTTTGGAAACCTTGGAGAATTCCACTTTAATTGTTTCTTTTTTTTTAAATAAAATTCCAAGCAGCAAAACATTGAGACCTAATGGAAAGATAAATGAGCATCTTCTTCCTATAATCTGCAAAATCTTGACTGAACAAGATTTTTTTTTTTTTTTTTTTGCCAGCTAAGCAGTTAGAGGCAGTTCCAGTATTATGTTGAATTTTAGTCTTGACAGTGTTTGAAAAAGTGTTACATAGACTCTGACAGTTGTACCAACTGACAGGAAATTCCCAATTCATTTCCTTTTTATTCAATAATATTACTAAAAAATCCTGATTGATTAAGGATAAGATAATGATGACATTTTAATTACTTACCTCATGTTTGGGAAATAGGACAAAGTAAAATAGTGAACCAATCCAGGTCCAGAAAAATCCAGATTTTTCTTTGGATGATGGCATAAGGTAAAATTTTATGTTTCTTACTATAACACTTTAAAGTAACACATTATGGGTTATTATGACACTTCTAAAAATGAGAATGCGGAAGAATATTCTTGGCATGGAAGTAATAGATGTGACTACCTCTACTTGTACAGAATCTAGAATCATCCTTCTTAATTCTTTGACAAGTTCTTGGCAATTTCAATAACCACTTGGAGAATCTTTCCAATTCCTTGATCAATTAGTTCCATTCCTCCTCATTTCCAAAAATCAAAGTCAAGTCATCCATTTGCATGATCATATCTTAGATCCTGTCATGAAACCAATGGCTAGACCCAATCAATAATCTGTGCTTCAGATATCCTTCTCTCTAATTACTATCTTGAACCATTTATTTCTCTTCTTCAAATTCACTTCCTTGTCCATATCATCTAATACCCTGACTCCAACAATAATTCACACCACCATCATCTCCTAACTATTGACTCTACCATTTTTCACTCTAAATTATCTCTCCTCACTTATCATTTCTACTTAGATTTTCCTAGTGTAGAAATTAAAGCTCAGAGGGGTTAAATACTGTGTCCAAACAGTCATAGGATTCAAAATGAGATTTTCAAACTGTAAAATCTTGACTTTTTCCTTTTAACTATTATAACACAGTTCAAGAATGATGATAAACAGTAGTTAGATCACTGGTTTTCAAACCTGGATGCTCATAAGAATTACCTGGGGATATTTAAATATTCCCTCATCTAATGTCCTTGTCCTGTTCTTCTCTTCTGATGCCCACTTTCAGAATATTTTCTTAAAGTTCTTAATTGTGTTGTTTTCAGACCTTCTTTTTGGGAAATCTGATAAAATTTATAAACGTTTTCAACAGACAAATGCTCATGGACATAAAGAGTTGCCTGCAACTTCAAAGGACTTTTGAGCTATCTGAAATATGTACAATGAATAAAAAGTTAAGAACTTATAGATTATTCCCAGGGATGAATCAAGTCTTGTGGATGTCTGAATATTACACATTAGGAGCTAATCTTAAGAAAAATAATTCAAATATAAACATAATTAATAACAAGACACTGAAAAAGTCCAGTATGAGAGGAAACATAAGTTTCATGAGGTTCATGGTTATTCCATTTCTGGCTATACCATGTTGCCTTCCAAAGAAACTACTTTGTAAACTATCTCCCCAACACAAAAATAACAATCAGTGATCTGGATAAATTAATGAATATGAGTCGTTTAGTCTGAAGGAACCACTTAGAAGTTTCTTGCAAGTGAAACTTGGGGAAATTTCTAAATAGCTATTCTCATTGTACTTTGATGACTCAGTATCCTATTTATGTATTAATGATGTTTTAATTTATCTTTTAAGTAGCTCCAAGGAAAGGCAAATATTTAATTGATAAATCCAAAAAGTATTGAAAGCAACATGATTAAGTATATTCTTAAATAGAAAACTACCTTTTAGTGTTTTTCTTTCATGATTTAGAAATTACTGCACAGCAAATGCTACCATTCCTGGCCCCAGTGATTATAAGTACAATATCATTTGCTAAATCCTATTCATGCTACAACTAATAATGTAGTTAAATATTTTGTACCCACCCCTTTACAATTTATTTCTCATACTACTGTCCTAGATCAGGCGTTTGCTTGGAAACAATAACTTTATTGCTAATCTACCTCGTGTCTTCTCCCAGTATTCCATTTTTCATCATCTAAGTTACTTACTCAAAAGCTACTCAATTCATTCAGAGGCACAACTTTGATCTCAAAATTACTTATTTAAAAACTTCTTATGGTATTATTAAAGTATTTAACTATAATATGTATTAAATGTTTACCATGATTTTGGCACTTGTCACACATTTTTTTTCATTTATTCATAGGGTCAAAATCATTAAGCAGATATTTTTATTACCTTCATTTTACAGATGAGGAAACTGAGTCCTAGAAGCAGCCTAACCAATCTCTGCAGCAGCACTAAGTACAAGAGTCAGGAATTTAAAAAGGTCTGTCTTAATTTCAAAACTATGTGCTTACCTATTATATGTTGAAAACTGATTATTGGATATTTGCCCTCATTTTACTTTCCCAAATTTATTTCCCACAGTACAAACTATAGTACTTCCAGGGACACCAGACTGAACTACTTCATGTTCACCATCCTTATCTTACCCTTTTCCATCTTTAGGACTTTGTCTACCATTGTCCTGGACTTCCTATTAGTTATTCCCCTCATGTTCAAATCCTACATACTCTTAAGAACCCACCACAAATTCCAAGTGCTCCAGAAGCTATCTCCTATTTCACTTCTGAACTACTTCCTTTCACTGAACTGCCTTGTTATTTTTATCTAGTCTTTGTACATGATCCATGTAGATCAGTATTTTATCTTGCACTTTATTTTTGTCTTTGATGGTATGTTCACTTTGCTTGTCTATATCCTATGTGAGCTCCTAGAGGACAGACTGTTCATCTGATTTATTTCTATGTGCCTCAAAGCATATAGTATCTTCTCTCTGGCAGACATTTAATAAATATTGTTGAAAGAATGGATGCAGCATAGACAAATGTTTCTTTCACTCTGTAAGTCTTACAGTATTAACTTCTACTGGCCTAGATCCAAGATGTGTTCAATATCTTTCATGGGCTCTTATATCCAAGTGCTATAATCATTTAACTGTAGAACAGATCATTCATTATTCATAGTTCCATACAACAACAGCCATTATTTCCTGTCTTTTACAAGTATTCCAGGGTTTATTCTATTACCTACTATCATTATCATTCATTTAACACTAAATGAAGGGCAATACCAGAAAGCCTAAGTAATATAGCTAATACTACTGTGGTTTAGAGATCACCTGGAGGTTATAATCCAACATTATGGGGAACCTGGGGGACCTTGAAAATTTCAAGAACTGAGCTTAGGCTCTAGTTGGATTAGAGGAAAGCAATACCATAAAAATAAAATAAAATGATAATGGACAATGAATTAGAAATAATAGAAGTGAGTTCCTATAGTCTTTGTCTAACATGGACTAACAAAAGGTGTATTATGACAGGGCTTTTCCCTTGACTTCTGGCATTTGAGCTTAAGTCCAACTTATATATATAATGGGAAATGGGAATTAATAATCCTCTTCTAATATAGTATCACTCAGCCTCTGGTGGGTTCTAAATCATCTAGACATTCAGAAAGTTAGCAACACATTTCATTAGTTCAGGAGCTATGTGCTTTCCAAGGTTTCTATTCGTTATCCTTAATTTCTTACCTAGGAGTGGATTTTTGAGTTTGCTATGCTTAAACCAAAACTTCAGGTGAGCATTTCAAAAGTTTTGGTATATTCAGATCTTGAAATAATTGCCATCTCTGAAAAGTGTTCCCAAAACACAGAATAAAGTAAGTACCACTTTAAACCAATATTCTAGCCTGGTCTTTGAGTCAATCCAAACAGTGAGCTCCATTTGAGATTCTAAATGTAATTCAGAACTAATCTGCATTCTGAGTTCACCTACTGAAATGGAATATTCTTCTGCTTGTCATTTGTACATTATCATAAGAATATTATCATTTGTAACATATTTTTTCAAAATTATAGTTAGTCACAAAGTAATATTACATGTTATATGCCATGTTAAGTATTCTTATAATGATAGATGTTATAGCAACAAATAGAATAGAAATTGGTTACTATTAATGATTTCAGTCTTTGATTATAAAAATAGAATCAAATTCTGCATGTTATCAATTCAAAATGTCCTATTGTATTATATAAGTGGTTACATTTTTTAGAAACTGTAAACCATGAGTTAAAATTAATAGGTAATAGGACCACAGCTAAATCCTTAAGCTAAATTTTGAAATGCTTCACTTATACTGTTCAATGTTATTTTTATATTAAATATTCATTCTAGCTGTCTGACATATTTAAATTGAGATAAACTAAGTGTTTACAACTTTCAAGAATAAGTTAAGGAAATATTTTTTTCTCATCTTAGGTCCTTTGACTAGTGAAGGGTTTTACAATGACCAAATAATAATTTTATTAAAAATCAAATATAATGCCAACACTAGTATATAACCTCCAGACACTAAAGAAAGAACTATTCTATAAAAATATAAGAATCTCATCACTGCACTATCATCTGACATGCTTATTTTCTCTCATTTGTAAAATGCCTGCCTACACAGAAAGGTGATATGACAGTAATAGCTAGCACTTAATAATTCTAAGTGTTATGAACTGTTTTAATGTCTCTCCTATGTTAATTCCTATGTTAATTAACCTACGGCTTGGCCTTGCCTTGCCTGTGAAAATTAACCCTCTCTTAATCAACTCTATTAAATGGCTTTTGATCAAAAGTATCTTCACTGGATTCTTAATTTCCAAAAATATTACTCCAATGACTATTCCACAGATAACCATGCCTTATTACCTGAAATTAACAGTCCTTGCTGTGACTCTTCTAGTTTTATTCTGGCAATTGAACTCAAACTTAAATTTGATCACCCTTCAAACCTATTTTCCAACCATTGTACACATTCTACTACTCATGAACTTTTCAGCAAGTCAAAAAATCAGTACCACTATTACTAGACTTAATCTAATTAGAAACAAAATTCACCTAATTTCAGATAAAAACTTCCACACTAAAAAAAAAAAAAACAAAAAAAAAAACTTCCACACTAATCTGATCAAAAATGTCTGATTAAACTAATTTCTTCTTCTTTATCACATGAATCTTAAGCTTATCTTTATTTAATTTACCCAAGCAATCTTCATAACAACCAGAAAACTAATGAGTAAAGATCAGCCAAGTCAGAACTACCAGTCAAGTCCCACATATATACAACATAACAATCCCTACAGATTTCCCACTAAAAAATCCAGGATCTCTAGGATCAGAAATTATTTACATCTCAATCCATTATTTTTTTAGAGATTTTATTTATTTATTTATTTGAGAGAGCAAAAGAGAGAGAGCATGGGCAGGGAGTAGGAGCAGAGGGAGAGGGAGAGGCACGCTCCCTGCGGCAGGGAGCCCAGTGTGAGACTCAATCCCAGGATCCTGTGAACGTGACCTGAGGATGCTCACCCAACTAAGCCACCCAGGTGGCCCACCAATCCATTAAATTCAAACATAATTTCCACTTCACCATTTTTCAAGTATACAAAACCACTATAACTTCTGTCAACAAATCTGGAAAAAGAAATCCCCAAGATGGTCATATTGGAGGGTCAATTTTTATGATAATACTTACTAAGCCACAGCCCTTCTATAACCAAAAATGACCATTGCCCCCCTCCAAAATAAATCCTTAGGAATATTAAATGTAAAAAGGATCCACCAAAATGTATTCAAATTCCACAATAAATTCCACCACTCACAATCAACTCTAGTCCACCATAAATACATGTTTTCAAAAAAAAACCTGGAAAGTAATCACAAAGCTAGTACTTCAAATACAATATATGTCATCATTATTCTCACATGAAACTTAACCATGACAAAAGACATGAAAAATCACCATTGTATTTCAACTATAAAAATCTTATTTTTAAATATTTTATTTATTTATTTGACAGACAGAGATGACAAGTAGGCAGAGAGGTAGGCAGAGAGAGAGGGAGAAGCAGGCTCCCCGCTGAGCAGAGAGCCTGATGCAGGGCTCCATCCCAAGACCCTGGGATCATGACCTGAGCTGAAGGCAGACGCTTTAACCCACTGAGCCACCCAGGCACCCCTCAACTATAAAAATCTTAATGACATCCCACTGAAAATCCCACTCACTAATCAAGATTATCAACAACTCATTCATTGACCTACCAGCTCCATCAAAAATCTCTCAGAATGGTAAAAAAAGCTTTGGATCCCTCTTAGGAATCTGTTTAGTCCAATAAATTTTGACATAATTATTCCTAGGCATATAGTAAACATCAAAAATAAAAACTGCCCTTTCTTCAGTAAACTATATCTACCAACATGCCAATTATGGATATATATACAACAATAGAACCTCCATATTTTCTATCTGCCTATTCACTCATGTGGGATAAAGCCTACACTGCAGATATTATATTTCTTATAAAGACAAAAATTGGAATTATTCTACTACTCACAGTAATGGCCAAAGCAGTTATAGATTATGTCCTACCATGAGGCCAAATATCCTTTGGAGGAACAACAGTCATCACAAACCTACTTTCAGCTGTCCCTACATTGGCACTAGTTTAGTAGGAGGAATCCAAGGAGGATTCTCAACTAACAAAACTAGCACCTGATCCTTCACTTTCACTTCATTCTCCATTAATCATCTCAGCCAAAGTAGTCATGCACCCATTATTTCTCCAAGAAACACGATCTAACAAACCATCAGGAATTTCATCCAACAAAAACAAAATTCCATTCCACCATTATTACACAGACCTCCCAGGACTCTTATTTCTAATTTTAGCATTGTCCAATTTAGTATTATTTTCCTCTGATCTCCTGGGAGATCTAAACAACTATACTCCAGCCAATCTTAAATACTCCCCCACACATCAAGCTATAATGATACTTCTTATTTGCCTACTAAATTCTATGGTATGTCCCTAATAAATTAAATAGCATGTTAGTGAATTTTCTTAGCTGTTATCCTGGCAATCATCCCTATACTTCATATCTCAAAACAACAAAACATAATATTGCAGCCTTACAATGTCCTATTCTGATTACTTGCAGCAGATCTATTGACACTAACATGAATGGAAGGACAACCAGTTGAGCATCCATTCATCATGATTAGCCAAGTAATACCAATACTGTATTTTCTCTTTATTCTCATACTTATACCAATCATAAGCATTATTGAAAAAACCTTCTAAAATAAAGAGTCTTTGTAGTATAAGTGAGAGGAGGAGGAGGAGGAGGAGGAGGAGGAGGAGGAGGAAGAAGAAGAAGAAGAAGAAGAAGAAGAAGAAGAAGAAGAAGAAGAAGGAGAAGAAGAGGGAGAAGGAGAAGGAGAAGGAGAGGAGGAGGGAGAGGGAGAGGGAGAGGAAGAGGGAGAGGGAGAGGAAGAGGAAGAAGAAGAAGAATATTTCTCCCTAAGACTCAAGAAAGAAACTCCAGCTCCACCATCAGCAGCCAAGACTAAAGTTCTACTTAAACTACTCCCTGGAAACTTGTACATGAAAAGTGAAACATAATTATCATGTACTACATTAGTATTAAAAGTAAATCATAAATCATTCCATAACTATGCAATTTGTGCATTCAGTGATTGTATGTGTGTTAGTAGATACATATATTCTACCATACATAATACCCACTATGTATAATCACATATTAACAATTTACCCCATGCATGTAAGTGTGTAAATTAAGGTACTGATATTGCATAATACACACAACTGTATATCATGCACACAATTATAAAAGCCCATGCATATCTGCAGCACAATTAACATGATTAATATTATGTAGCAGATAATATTATTGGTTGGATATACGTCATTAAGTCAAATCATTACTAGGCAACATACCTATCATAACCTATTACCATGCCTAATCATGAATCTTCAAGAACTAGCAACCCTTCCACAAATGTCCCTCTTCTCTCCCTGGGCCCATAACATTTGGAGATGTCTAGAAATTATATCTGGCATCTTGTTCTTACTTCAGGACCATCTCACCTAAAACTGCCGACTCTTCTTCTTAAATAAGATTTCTCAGTGCGCTAATCACTAATTGGCCCATGTACAACACACATAACAGTACCATACATTCTCATTTGTTCATTGTTTTTTAATTTGGGGAATGCTGTATCTCAGCTATAGCTGTCAAAGGCCTTAACGCAGCCAAGCAAACTGCAGCTGAGCTTAAGCTGAGTATTATTTACCAACATCATAAAGCACAAGGTATAATTCAGTCTATGGTTACTGGACACAGAAGAATCTGTATATACACATACATGCAGGCTCATCAAATAAACAATTAGCAAACTCTTTACCCTGCATAAACCTTATATTGTATATATTTATTTGCTATCTTGCCACACACAGTAACATGATTAATTATACAACATATAAAGCTTAACTTTCATCTATGAGATTTTAATTGTAGCTAAAATATTCACATTCCTTACCCTACAATTTAAAACCCTATTCAAGATGATTTTAAAGCCTTCCTATTGACACCAACATGCTACCTTAATCTGTAAAACAACTACAGACATTCTCCTAGATTGGATTTTTAAGACTCAAAATCAGAATACATTGAACTAAATAATAAATTAAGTATATTCAAACTTCTTGACCCTAACAGAGAAAAATGTTCAATAAGTAATTCCACTATACATAAACTTGCTGCTTAAAAGTATGAATCCCAATAGACAGGGCTTGTCATCACCTTGCCCGCTTTGCCAGGTTCTTAATGCTTGCTTTCTCTACCTGAGCCATGAATTGCTTTCTCTACCTGAGCCACTAAGCCTTCTTTCAATTAATACAACTTCCTCTTGTGCTCCACGGCACCTTTGCAAATGCCACTGCCTCTGTATAGAATATGATCTGCTCTAGTTTCCTCCGTGCTTTTCACTTATCTAACACATGTTTATCTGTTAGCTCCTATCTTGACTAGCCAAATTGCTTCCTCCAAATTCACCTCAGGCAACTCCGCTTAATGCTATTATGGGATTATGTAACTCTCTGTCAAAGTATGCATGTGAGACTATACTAACAGAGTTAATAGTGATTTTTTAGTTCATGTTCTTTCTTACTAGAGTCCAAGTGTCAGGAAAAAAAAAAAAACTGTTAATTTTAGGATTGTCATAGTGTCCCATGGGATTAAGGACAAGGTTTGTGCCTGGTACAGTGTGGACGTCCACCATTAAAAATTATAGAACAAAATATTCCATTACACAAAATAAGAACAAAGCTTGCTGCTCTTTCTGTATTTTTAAGTTATATCTACAACTCATTGATGGTTTTTTGACTTACTAATATAGGTCAATTTTTGAAACAGATGACTAATTTCCAAAATACTCAATATATTAATATCTGAAGGACATGAGAGTTTGTCATTAACTATGCCTTAATTTTCACACACAAAAATGTACAGTTTTATGTTTTTATTTTCCCTAATAATTCTCTCTCCAACCTGTTGCTTCAAGGGTTTAAATATGTCTCTCCTATCAGGATATCAGCCTTCTTTTCATAGTAAATGAGATTTTAAATTATTTTAAAATTATTTTTAAAATTCCTTTTTATCAGTGAGATATTAAGTTAATTAAACAAAATAATATGCAACATCTATAGTCCTATATGTGGAATCTTTAATAAGAAACTTAAATTCCTCTGTATTTCATTGAAAATTCATAAGCTATAGGAAAAATAAATTATGTATTAATATATTTTATATTTACCATTGCTACCCAATGTTCATATGTAAACACTGTCATGGTTTCCAAAGAGAGATAAAAGGCCTGTGCACCTATTTTACCAAACCCACAAATATATAGAAAGGAACGCTCTGAGATATAAGCTAAAAATGTTTATAGCAGAAAGGAGGAAGGGAAATCATTACATCACCTACTTTCTTTTCTTACTAGAGCAGGATTTTTCTGTTGTAGTTTTCTAGTGCTCTCTCTTTCTGGTCCAGTTTTACATGATTTTACATGGTTTAAACAGTGAGGCTGATGCAACTTCCCTAGAGAGATTAACTTTATACAGTTGAACAGGTTTCTTTTTTTTTTTAAGCTTTTATTTATTTATTAGTTAGAGAGAGAGAGAGAGCACAAGCACAAGCAGATGGAGAGGCAGGCAGAGGCAGAGGGAGAGGCAGGCTCCCTGCCGAGCAAGGACCCTGATGTGGGACTCGATCCCAGGACGCTGGGATCATGACCTGAGCCGAAGGCAGCCGCTTTACCAACTGAGCCACCCAGGCATCCCAACTGAGCCACCCAGGCGTCCCTGAACAGGTTTCTTTATGAGGATGCTTTTCCCTGTTGTTCAGCCATTGTACATATTCATTATATAATCTCCTTACATTACATATGGTTGTTATCTAGGAGCAAAATGTGCAAAGTTCTAACTCGTAATGTGTATGATAGTTATAATTTATTACTAAAAGTAATAATTTATTACTACTAGTAGTAGTAGTATCATTAAGAAATTCTCTGAATGCTATGGGACTTGACATTAATTAATTCACTGTGCATTAAAGATTCTGATTCAAAATAAAATTGAATTTTCATATTAGTTAGGGTTATGAGAATGAGGTTGAATACCTCTAAAAAGTAAAAAAATGTTAGCAAATACAAATATGTAAATAACACATGCTAAGGAATTATCCACTGAATTAGATAGGGAGACCTGGTCCTTCATCACTTCATTTTATTAAAATAATGCTTCATGTTTCCTGACTAGTATTTTTAAATTATTTGTTAACTGATTCTTTTGAATACAAAAGAATTAGAATTATGGATTTCTGACAAAATGGTAAACCACAATCAAAGGTGTGACAACAAAAGAATAACATTTCTATTCGTTGCAATGCATTTAAATATCAATCCAGTAAAATGTTGCCTGAAACACAAATAAGGATCTCCCTGTTCAGGAGAACATAAAGCTGATTACAGAAAATGATTTTGGTCAGTGAAAGAGTGGAACACTGGATTAAGAAACAAAGATGTTAGACAGCAGGAATAAAATTGATTTATGATCAGTTTAAGTATTTTTAATAATAGTTCAACGTTACAAGTACTTTGGAGGCACTGAAATGTCATATAATGGTTTAAGAACACAAAACTATGTTGATATGGAATTTCAAAACAAAGGATTTTTTATAGCTGTGTAATTTCTAATATAAACAACAGTATGGCACATATAACGTAACTGCATTTTGTAAATATCTAGATATTCAAAATTTTATTTTAACATAAAAAATTCCATTTCATTTGCCATATGTTTCAGTGTTTTGATATATAATTTATAAAGTATATCACTTACTTTTATTAAGCTACATAATATCAATAATTATAATTGCAATCATTTATTCATGGCTGGAAAACAGGTTCTGACAATTTCTTAATCAACTTTGTAAACCTCTGCCACATACTTAGTAAGAAATTATCCTTTGAACTGTTCTCTCATGGGGCTGTGCTCTACGTTATAATTACTTTGATCAAAACTGTCCTTTAATTTGTAGCTGAATAGTAATTATCATCAGGAGGTCCTACACATGGTACAATAGAAATCTGAATTTAAATTTATATCAAATTCTATAAAAAGCAAATAGGAGGATAAGGTGTCCTTGTTTGAAGTAAGTAGTTGAGATTAACAACTTTGACTTCTCATCAAAATTTGCTGAAAATTTTTGAAATGGTACAAGGTAAAATTGTCAAGATGTTAAAACTTAAGCTAATGCCAGCCTTCTAAGTCCTTGGGAAATCAACACTCCACAGTAAATACATGGATGGCAAACTCTTCAGGTTTGGAACAGACTAACACAGTGGGGAATGTGCGGAGAGAAAATGAGAAAGGCCTTTTCCAAGTATAAGCCTCTCCAATTTCTTAAGCTACAGGTTCTTTATGGATAGATTACCAACCAAATTTCACATTAAAATATGGTCTGAGACATCACTAACAAGTAACCAAAATAATAATTTGTTGAGTATGTATCTTTACACATTCTATTTCTGATGGCATTGAATGCTACCCTAAACAAATTATTACTTTCCATGATTTATCCTATGAGATGCAAAATTAAATCATGTATGTTTTATCAAAGGTTTTCATAGGCATTATATTGTTTTACACACCACACTTATTACATTTCACATTTTTACAATTTTATCAGTTTGTTAGAAAACATATTTATTGAACATTTTTTTCTTTGCCTAGTAATGTGCTCAGTCTGGGACATTCATTGATAAACTCAGTTTCTCACATCATGGAATTTAGTGATCTAGATGGGTTGTCTCATTGGAAAGATGTGCAATACAAGAATAATTACAGGTGATTAAATAATTTCAAGTTTGAAAAATGCTGCTAAAAAAGGACATAGTAAATGAAGAAAATAAAGTTTAACCTCATTTTCTTATTTTCCCAAGGAATATATATTCAAGAAAGTGTTGATTCAGAGCTTGAACTTAAGTGTATAACTTTATTACTTTATACTACATTACACCAGAATCTCTACACATCCCCCTGTGTTGTGCCCCTATACCAAGTGCAGAACATTAGCTGGTGAGGGGATCAAGGGAAAATCAGTCACTTCTATTAATGTCTCCCTAATCCTGCCACAAAAATTATAATACATATTTTTAAAACAACTATATAGTACTAATGTATTATGGAACTACTTGGAAAATAGCACTGTTAGTTTCTGACATATTTTGATTTATTTAGGAATTCATGTAAAATAAAGCCAAATTTCCTGGGCCATAGACACTTAAACTTCATGAAAACAAGAGCTATGCATTTCTTGTCCCTGTAGTCACTTCCAGAGCTTCAAAGACTGCTTTGAGTTGCAGGCATTTCAATTCCTACAATGAGCGAAAAACTAAAATAGAGTGTAAGAAATAGCAAGACATAAGATGAAGGATTATATGCCAACTGGAGGAAAAGTAGGAAAATATTGGAGCAAAATGATTATTCAAGACTCTGATAACCCATTAATGGAGTGCCTATGTGTGTTGATGTTGTTAATGAGAAGGATTTTGGTGTTTTCTTCACTCCACATCAAAATAAACTGTTATCACTAATATATTCTTACAATTACTTCATGTTTAACCTATCTGCAGTAGGAATGTTCCAACTAAACAGCAATGCCTAGCAGTAAGTTTAAACAGTCCTTGAGAGGCTGTGTTTTGTGACAAGCAGGGAGCTTTTTACTCCAAACACATCAAAGAAGAAAGAAGAAGGATGAGATGAAGATACAAAGCATAGAACGTGGTATATTTAAGTAATGGAGAAGAGTCTTTCAAATTATGCTTTGCTAGGATGACAATAATGTTGATGATGATGATGATGATTTATAATTATCCACTAGGCTACACCATTTATTATAATAACTATATGCTCTCACAAATCATTTTCAAGAGCTCAAAGAGAATTTCATACTGAAAACTTATGAGAATTACAGGTTATATTTTGCCTAGAGTAGATTGATAAGATTTGCAGCAATGAAATATTGTGAAATTTTCTGGAAATATGTTCCTATATTGTTGGAAGAAAAATAAAAAGCCTGTGTTTCAAATTAAAGTTAAATTGATGGGGATGCCTGGGTGGCTCAGTTGGTTAAGCAGCTGCCTTCGGCTCAGGTCATGATCCCAGCATCCTGGGATCGAGTCCCACATTGGGCTCCTTGCTCGGCAGGGAGCCTGCTTCTCCTGCTGCCTCTGCCTCTCTGTCTGCCTGTGCTCGCACGCTCTCTCTCTCTAACAAAAAAAAAAAAAGTTAAATTGATGAACCTTAGAATAAATCTTAAGGATAGTAAAATATTCACTTCCCTTCAGGCAGGTCTTCTTAAAGTTCTCACAGACTTGTTTTCATGGGAATATCTGGTAACACTAAAATTATTTCTGCGGTAGACAAAACTCTAAAAATGGCTGCCAGTGACACTTACCCTATCCCTTGAGATTGGTGGAATCTTTGAATGATGAAACATTGTCCAAGTTATTATGTTACATAGTAAAAGGGAAATAATTTGGGTGGGTTCAATGTAATCACATGAACACACAAAAAACAGAAATCTTCTCTGGGTGGTGGAAGAAGGAAAAGTTAGAGAAATTTGAAGCACTGGAAGATTCGGCAGGCCTTTTTTGGCCTGAATTTGGAGAGGACCACAAATAAGGATCAGAGACTAGGAGGTGATTCCCAATTTGACAGCTACTGAAAAAAAATGGTGTGTACACACATGCATGTGCAAACATGAAATTTTCCAAAATAAGTCAGCACCAAATTTGAATCACATTATAAGAGGCTTCTCCAGGGATCTAGGAAATCTTATTTGGTATTAAACAAATGAATATGCTATAATATCTACAAATATATTAAACAATTACAAATACCTATAATATCTAGAAAATGATCTAAAACTAGGAATGGTTTACTAAAAATTTAACCTTTCCTGCTCTTTTTATATTCAAGATCATTTATTTTTAAGTGTTATCGTGTTAATTAACATTGTTATTGTAGATGTGCTTTAGTCTCTTTTATTTTTTGAATTTTATTTTTTTCAAGGCTCCAAAATTCATTGTTTATGCACCACACCCAGTGCTCCATGCAATACGTGCCCTCCATAATACCCACCACCAGGCTCATCCCACCTCCATCTCCAAAACCCTCAGTTTGTTTCTCAGAGTCCACAGTCTCTCATGGTTTGTCTCTCCCTCCAATTTCCCCCAACTCACTTCTCTTTTCCATCTCCCAATGGTTAAAGAAATGTTGAAAAAGAAAAACAAAACTGGAGGCATCACATTGCCTGACTTCAAGCTTTACTACAAAGCTGTTATTACCAAGACAGCATGGTACTGGCACAAAAACAGACACATAGATCAGTGGAACAGAGTGGACAGCCCAGATATGGACCTGCAAGTCTACGGTCAACTAATCTTGGGCAAAGCAAGAAAAAATATTCAATGAAAAAAGACAGTCTCTTCAATAAATGATGCTGGGAAAATTGGACAGCTCTGTGTAGGTGAATAAAACTCGACCATTCTCTAACACCATACACAAAGATAAACTCAAAATGGATAAAAGACCTCAATGTGAAGCAGGAATCTATCAAAATCCTAGAGGAGAATATAGGCAGTAACCTCTTTGACATCAGCCACAGCAACTTCTTTCAAGACATGTCTCCAAAGGCAAAGGAAACAAAAGCGAAAATGAACTTTTGGGACTTCATCAAGACCAAAAGCATCTGCACAGCAAAGGAAACAGTCAACAAAACAAAGAGGCAACCCATGGAATGGGAAAAGATATTCACAAATGACACTACAGACAAAGGGCTGATATCCAAGATCTATAAAAAACTCCTCAAACTCAACACACACAAACAGATAATCACATCAAAAAACGGGGGGGAAAACGGGCAGAAAACATGAATAGACACTTCTCCAAAGAAGACATACAAATGGCTAACAGACACATGAAAAAATGTTCATTATTATTAGCCATCAAGGAGATTCAAATCAAAACCACATTGAGATACCACCTTATACCAGCTAGAATGGCCAAAATTAACAAGACAGAAAACAACAAGTGTTGGAGAGGATGTAGAGAAAGAGGAATCGTCTTAGACTATTGGTGGGAAAGCAAGTTGGTGCAGCCACTTTGGAAAACAGTGTGAAGATTCCTTAAGAAATTAAAAACAGAGCTACCTTATGACCCTGAAATTGTACTACTGGGTATTTACCCCAAAGATACAGATGTAGTGAAAAGAAGGGCCATCTGTACCCCAATGTTCATAGCAGCAATGGCCACAATCACCAAACTGTGGAAAGAACCAAAATGCCCTTCAATGGGCAAATGGATAAAGAATATATGGTCCACATATACAACGGAGTATTATGCCTCCACCAAAAAGGATGAATACCCAACTTTTGTATCAGCATGGACCAGACTGAAAGAGATTATCCTGCTTTTTAAGGTTATTTCTTTTCAGACCATAAAAAATAGAAGTATAACTTATGTTTTTTATTAATTGAATCTAGTAAGTATCATCACAGAATAATTTATTTTATTCCTACTAGTCTGACACCTGACTGATACCTCGCTTTTTCAATCAAATGGTGAATAATGTCAGAAAACTAGCACTCTAAACAGAACAGAAATATTTACTTATATTTGTATTCCATTTTACATGTTCTAAAGAACTTCATCCCAAATCCACTTATCAATTAGAAGGAATATAATTAAGCTGGCAAAACACTTTTATATACAATATTTACTACTGAAATAATCTCTGTACTTTCCTCTGAATCTTGATACAGTAAAACTGCACTTAAAAATAAGGTCTTAAGGGGCACCTGGGTGACTCAGTGGGTTAAAGCCTCTGCCTTCGGCTCAGGTCATGATTCCAGGGTCCTGGGATTGAGCCCCGCATGGGGCTCCCTGCTCAGCAGGGAGCCTGCTTCCTCCTCTCTCTCTCTGCCTGCCTCTCTGCCTACTTGTGATCTCTGTCAAATAAATAAAAATCTTAAAAACAACAACAACAACAACAACAACAAAAGTAGTGATAAGACACTCCTTAAAGATTTCGGGAAAAAAATAATTCCCTTTCCCAAAAGTTGAAAGTGATATTTGAAACATATAGCAATTAATCAATTAATTCCATGTATCTCCAAGATTAACTCATTTGCCTATTTTTTTTTTCCAGAGAAGATGAAACACAGGAATATTTACTATTTTTATATTCTGATTTTGAATTATTTCTATTTCAGTTTTAAGTTATTAAAATGATTCTACAACCAGGACGCCTGGGTGGCTCAGTTGGTTAAGCAGCTGCCTTCGGCTCAGGTCATGATCCCAGCATCCTGGGATCGAGTCCCACATCGGGCTTCTTGCTTGGCAGGGAGCATGCTTCTCCCTCTGCCTCTGCCTGCCACTCTGCCTGCCTGTGCTCTCTCTCTTTCTAACAAATAAATACATAAAATATTAAAAAAAAAATAAAATGATTCTACAACCATCAAATTCATGCATAGGCAGAAGTTTCACAAAGTTCTTTAAGAATACCAAACTTTATTAGATGTATAAAATGTAATAATGGGGATATTAAAATTTTATTTAAACAAGATAAATTCAGCCAACAATTATGCCTTATTTTTCAATGCAGATTCGTTTCTTATTCCCAATTATTCTTTTATTATCATGAAATCTAAATATATATTACATATGGAACAATATTAGTGTTTTATATTGGAAATAAACTATTCTTGAGACTAATAAACAACAACAAAGAATCTTTTCTTCCTTTCCTTCTAATTCTTAATAGAATCCAATTTAATCTAATTCAACAGATTGGTAGGAAGCATTAAGCAGACACATTCTGAAGAATACTCAGTCCAAATCATGTTTTTGTTTGTTTGTTTTTGTTTTTATTTTTTTACTACAATAATAACAACTGAGTGTATCAGTAGAATGTTAGCTTGAGGCTTGAGCAAATAAACCAACTCATATTCTCTTACTAAATAACATTGTTATTTGATTTCTGTTCTTGCAGTAGCTTCAATAATAACAAACAATATTATTTATCTCAGTGTGTTTTAAGACTAAACTCGCCATTAGAAAACATACCCTAATTTAAAAATATATATAATTACAGGAAATAGCTAAAACTTAAAGTAGAAAGGACAAGCAGAGTTTGTCCATTTCCCCCCACAAAGGGACTAAAACCTACTTACATTGAACATGAAATCACCCTGCATTTAAAAACCATGCTGAAATTGGCCACTGGTAGAATGAATGGAAGCTTTGGATTCACCTCACTATAGGATTTAATATAGGGGATGGGACAGGGCAAAATGATGAAGCAATAGTCTTAAAAATCGAGATCAGACCATTGATTTGCTACCAGAAAACATGAGGATTAGTTGCTTCAGGATGGCCTGTGGCACAATGGTTAGATGTCAGAGAAGAAAATCAAACCATTAGAATGAATTATTCCATTCCTTTATAAAATGACAAAATAGTCAAACTTTATTTCTTCTTCTTTTTTTCTTTACTTAAACCTTCCATCCTAATGAAAGCTAACTAGAACAAAAGAGATAATCACAACAATCAATGTTCTTTTTTTTTTTTTTTAAGATTTTATTTATTAGTTA